>CAUYRT010059969.1:0-71603 GCA_963574885.1 Lepilemur ruficaudatus
ATACAAGAGGTGCTATATCACCATTGTTTCTTATAGCTGAATAGTACTCCATGGTATACATGTACCACATTTTATTAATCCACTCGTGTATTGATGGGCACTTGGGTTGTTTCCACAACTTTGCAATTGTGAATTGTGCTGCTATAAACATCCGAGTGCAAGTGTCAGTAAAGTCATATCTTAAAGGAATTACCAGTGCCATAATTCAAAAGAACTATGTAACAAATCAACTGGAAGTAAATGTTTTCCTCTAATGGGAGTAATCACGAATATAGCTCTTATTGTATACAAGCGCATGTATATTTCCTACATACCAAGAGAATAGACATTAGATATTATTTATAAGAACAAATAGTGGTAAAAGACATATGAAATTCTTTTATGTATACTTTTATTTTTCCAAGAATTATATATATAAAAGGGATTAATTTTATTTAAACACTACTTAAAGAAAATATTTTAAAGCTTTGCATAACTAATATCTTGCTGAAAATAAGTTTATCAACTGCTTCAATTTTATGATGGAACAGTTAAATGATCTGAGTCTATTGACTAACATTTTGTTTCTTTAAAAAAATATAGTGCAACTTGAATTGGAATGTGTTACATTTATTAAATCCTTTTCTATTCAAACACTATAAAGTAGCTATTAAAATATTTTTGGCATGCCTCTGGTCTTATGTGACTGCTTCTGCTGCTGTCACATCTGTCACCTTTATTATAAATATACTTCAGACTACAGAAAATGATTTAACCCATTTAAATAGAAATATTTGTAATTACATTATATTAAATGTAGATGTTATTTTAGTATTAGTATGCTGCTATTATTATTTAAATTATCATTATAATTGTTACTACTTTAGTCCAAAGAGAAAATTCCCATTTGAATTTCTACCCAATAAAAATATTTTATTATGGGATTTATGTATAACTAGTTAATTGTTCCAAAAAATAAATATTCAAAAGTAAAAAGATTGTGAGAACACTTTACAAAAGCACAAAAACACAGTTCAATAATATAGCATGATGAACCGCTGGGAAAATAAATATGAGTGGATGCTTATAAGATAACTTACAGTTCAGTATTATTAATGTGATACAGTCATACACATATATTTTATTTGAATTTTATCAATATGTTTAGAAATATGAAGACAATTATATTCCCAGTTAAGTTCAAAGGGTAATGTCAAATGTTCGATTTAAGGACAAAAATTGTTATCTAAATTTTAACATTTTAATGTTTATAAAATATAGGACATCAGGTACTGTGGTGAGATACTTTAACAGTTCATGAAATGAAAGTCCACAGAAAGATATAGTGAGGCTGTGATGTCAAAAATGTCTCACTCTAGGATCTGGTGCAGTCACCACTTGCTATATGACTTTGAGTAAATAAGTCCATATCTGGACATTAGTCTTACATGATATAAATGGAGATTATACATATGCTTTACCTATAAAGTAAGGGAATTATTTCACAATTCGATGATGTATAAAGTACCATACTGAGAAAAGGAAATAGTATTGAGCTACAAACACGGTAATATTGTGTTTGAAAGATTAATTTGACATTGGCAATAATACGATCTGAGATTGAGAAATTAATTTAGAACAATAAATACATTCTCACAATTTTGCAGAATTAACCTTAGCCTTAAACAAATGGTGGGAGAATAGATGGTTTTAAGCCATGTTATGGGGGAATAACATAAAATGATGACTAGCTTAATAATAGAAAAGGAACACAGAGTTGTTTTTCTTTTTTTTAATTGCGTCTTTTCCAGCAGTGCAGAAGACAAAATACAGTACTATTAATGAGGAGGCTGGCATTTTTTAAGGAAATTATAACTTTAATTTTAGACATTTAAATTAAATCATCACCAATGAAAATATCCAACAGGCAACTGGAGAAATAGCAAGAAAGGTTGTGGTTGCAAAAACACTTGGGCACCAAAAGCTCAGAGCTGATGACTAAAGTAACGAGAGGGGACACGATCTCCTAATAACGGGTCATAGAGAGAATTAACTGATGATTAAACCTTGAAGAGTCCTTAATTTTATGGACAGGAGGAGAACTGGAATCAGAGGAGGGAAGCATTTCCAAAGAAGTCAGCACCTCAAGAGTGCTGGGTATGAAAAGCTACAAGGCAATTAAGCAAAATGACAAACAAGAGTCTTTAATGATTAAAATTATGGAGTCATTGATCAACCTTCAGAGTTTGATTTCAACAATATAGAGATGACGATCAATTTTAAGAATGTAACTCTTATTATAAGAAATTTCATCCCCTTTTAAAAATCTCATAGAAAAAATTAATAATATTTTTTAAAGAGTCACATTTTAAAGTGTTACATAAAGAAAAGCATAACCAGACACAGTGCAGAAATAGCACACTGAAAGCAGTACCAAGGCCATTGCCTGCTGGCCTCCAAACCTCACGAAGGTGGCGGCAGCTAAGGCTTCCAACAGCTGTGAGGAGAAAAGATTAAAAATTTCATACCTTAAGGTGAGGAGTAGGGACAAGGGAAGCATCAGCTAAAACCCCTGATAACTGTGCCAGAGTTATGGATTATAAAATGCAACATATTTACTGATAATATGTATGTAATTCCTGTTTACTCCCCCAGACAGGAGCTTGAAACTACCAAAGCTGATCTTTGTGGCCATTCTTAATCTTTTCTCCTCTACAGACAGTTAATTGTTTCACTATGATAGTCTTGAAAGCTTCTGCAAGGAACTAATATACAGGGTGTCTCCAAAGTCCCCATACATTGGGAAAATGGGAATAAGTACAGAAAATATTAAAAACATGAAATATGAGTTTGTTAACTTTCCCTGTGTATGGCAACTTTCGGACCATGATGTACTATCCTTAAGTGTTTTATATTTGAGTAGATTCATGGAAAGAACTCTGACAAGTACAGGCTTCTTATCACTTTAAGATCACACAATTGGACCGGGTAAGAATTGCCAGAATTCTATTGTAAAAACTGGTTCATAAAACTCTAACTCTATGTCAAGCAGAATAAAAATTAGTTGAATACCAAAGAAATGCTTTGGAATATTTGCATGCTGTCATTCAGTACTGTAACAATTGAGATATGTAATTTAATGCACTCTGAAAGATTGATGCAAGTTAAATCATCTATGATAACCCATTCAGTAAATAGTATGTTGCACCTGAATTGGAGGAAAAAAACTGGTATTTAAAATACAATGTGAGTTTATTTTTTTATTTGAAATTATTAAGGGGATACAAATGTTTTTGGTTACATGGATAGCTTTTGTGATGCTTGAGTCACAGCTATGAGTGTGCCCATCACCCAAACAGTGTTCATTGTACCCGTTAGGTAGGTTTTTGTCCCTCTCTTTCTGCCCCTCCTCCCTGCTTGATTTCTACTGAAAAACAATGCAAATTTAGTACTAAGCATGGGTTCATCTAGGGCCCAGATGGTTGCCTGGTTCTTCTTGAGTACATAAAGCTTCCCTTATCAACAGCACTGTGTTACATAACTCATGATGAAATAGATAAAATGATACAAATTATGAAAAAAATATAGGTGAAGTGACTGTTCTAAAATTGTTAAATGATTTATAACCAATGTTAGTTTGTCAAACCCATAATCCTGTTAACACAATAAAAGCCTCAGGTAGTTTTACAGTGAGATTTTATTCAATTGCCACCCTTGGAGAAATATCAATACATTCTTATGATAGTCTGTATGTTCTCCGGTTAGGTAGAAGCTTTCCCATTGCAAGAAGACTGATGTTATAACAGTAGCTAAGATGGTATTAGAATATCTGTTTCCTTTATGGAGCATTCCTGGAGAAATTTCCAGTGATAGGGGTAATTATTTCACTCGACAAGTTAAAAAATATCAAATTACAAACTAATGGCATTAGCATTGCTCCCATCATCCTGTTTTCTGGGAGGTCTGAAAGGACACATAGCATTTTACAGCCGAAACTGGTAAAGCTAACTTAATCAACTGGATTGCTTTGGCCAAAAATATTACCTGTGGCCTTGATGGCAACCAGAGCCCCCTCCAATGGAAAACACAAATTCACTCCATATTAAGTGGTTACTGGAAAGTCCCTAATGCCTCTACTGATAGAAAGTCATGTATCTCCTGTTCTTATAAACTCTGACATGACCCAGTGCTATAAAGCTTTATAAACTATACCAAAGTATATTTACATGAGCTAAGCCATTCATGACCCACCAACTGATGACAGCCAGGTCTTTTATGATCTATAATCTAAAAATTGGGTTTATTGGAGACTACATCAGAAAAAAATCTGACCTTGACCTCCATCGGAAGTGACCATACCAATTTCTCACTACCCACACTGCAGCAAAGCTTCGGGGCCTTAAGCCTGGGGTTCACATCTCTCAACTCAAGAGGGCACCCCCAAACTCTTGGGAATGTGTACCCATCAGAGATCTCAAAGGAAAACTGATCTGGGAGGTTTGCTTCCAGAAGTAGATAACACCCTAGACATGGCCAGCTTTCCCAAGATCACAGATCAAGACTCCTCTCTTTTGACATCATGAAAATGTTGTCTCTTTTTCTCTCTTCTCTGTGTTTATTTTCTTTTTATACATGGCAAGATAATATGGTAACTAAGACTTCACAATTGATAGCTGCTGCAGGGAATTTATCTGAATATTGGATATGCCACGCCAAACTTAAAGACCAGCCTGAGCAACATAGCCAGATCCATCTCAGAAAAAAAATAAATAATAAAAAAAAGTAAAAAATAATGGAATAAATGCAACTAGTGCTTCCCTGTCAGTGACCTCTAAAGCACAAGGTATCCCACATGGAACTGTCTGTTGTGCCCCTCCAAGGTTTATTTTTATCTGTAGAGAATATAATGACCAACCATACTCACAGGCAACTCCATGTTTTAATAAGTAGAAAATACGGTACCAATACGTGTTAGGGATTCTAATGGTATCAGTGTCACTCAATGACAAAGTGGAAACTGAACATTGGTCTACAACTCTTAATTTGCACCGTAGAATAAAGAGAAATTTGGCAGCAGATGTAAGTCCCTCTAAATGGATCTCTTTTGTTAGAATGCTCCTTCCCTGGCTTGGCTTAAATGTAAATAAAGTAATGATTAGAAATCTGTCTCAAACATTAGCTACTGTAGCAGACTCTACTGCAAAGGTCATAGTTGCTCAGATAACTTCTTTAACCTTTCTTGCTAAAGTTGTTTTACATAACAGGATGGCCTTAGACTATCTGATAACTAAACAGGGAGAAGTGTGTGTGTGCGTGAGAGAGAGAGAGAGAGATAGAGAGAGAGAGAGAGAGAGCCCTTTTTGTTTTTAGACACCATTGCACGGAATGGTGTATTAGAATAATCCAAAGAAACAGGACAGGGTTCTCTCCAAAATCATGTTAGCCAATCCCTATAGTAAATCTACTCTTATATACCTATATGTCCTTATATGTATGTGGCCTTATATACATACATATAAGAGGAGATTTACTATGGGAATTGGCTAACATGATTTTGGAGGCTGAGAAGTCCCTCAATCTGCCTTTGCACCCTGGAGAACCATGAAACATGATGATGCAGTTCAGCCTGGGTCTGAAGGCTTGAGAATGGGGATGGGGTATATACGTCCCAGAGCCTGAAAGCCAGAGAACCAGGAGCTCCCATGTCCAAGGGCAGGAAAAGATGCATACGCCAGCCCAAGCAAAGAGAGAAAATTCATTCTTTCTTCCTTCACCATTGTCACCATTTTGCTCTAGTTGGGCCCTCCACAGCCTGGGCGATGCCCACCAGCACTGCTGAGGGTGGTCTTCCTGGTCTACTGACTCAAGTGCTAATCTTTTCCTGAAACACCCCACAGACACACCCAGAAATAATATTTTATCAACTATCTGGGCATCCCTTAGCTCAGTCAAGTTTACACATACAATTAACCACCACAGATGTCTGGAGATAGTGGTCACTGTGGAACAGCGAGGAAACATGCCGGTGGTGAAAGTCAACACGCTGAGGACAGAATGAATGAATGCTGGGGAAACACGCGTCTCCCATGTTTGCCCAACCCCTTTAGAGTTAAAGATTTTTTAGGTTTATGCTACTTCTACTCAGGTATCCTGTTACATGAAACTGAAATTACCCTAATTGACAATTGAGCTTATTGTGACTAATGAAACATCACAGAGATTAAAAAAAAATAGTTAAAAATCTTTATCAAAATCCCCCATCTCATTCCCCTCAGGAAGCCAGCACCATATTCTACCGCAGGGAGTTCAGTCGCCGTCTCTGTAGTCCTTCCAACAAATACACTGATACATACCTGCGTTTGTCGTGTTTGTACAAAACAGTACTATCCCGTACACATCACTCTGTAATTTGCTTTCTCAGTTTATATGGTTATACCTCAAGTTCAATAAGTATGGAAATAATCCATTTTAAATACATACATAAAATTTAACACTGTGCATTTAATATAGATGAACACATGTTTTTAACCATTTCCCCTCTGACAGACAGTAAGGTGGTTGTGGGTTAGGCCTCTAAAAATGATGCTGTAACAAACATCCTCACGTGTGTGTCTTTACACCCAATAATATCTATAAGAAAGTTTTTGCAGAATCTTATTGCAGAATCAAAAACATGTGTATTTTCAATTTTAATAGTTACTGACTTTAAGGAGGCAATACTCAAAGAGCAAAATGGAACATCATGATCTTCCTAGATTCTTTATGTATTTATTTTTAATTTTTTTGTAATTACCAAGGGCAGAATCAATCTGTTCCTTATACATATTATTTTCACTGTCTCCTTGAAAGTACTAGCAAGTAATAACTATGATAAGTACTATACTAAGATGATTATTCATCATCATCATTTATTATCTCTTCTGGGTCAAACTTTGAAAAAAATGTACTTTAAAAATTTATAGTAATCCTATTGATATCTCTAAATTTTAGAATGCCCAATATCACAGAGCTTGTTAGAAGAAAGCCCAGCATTTCAGACGCATTCTATCCAATGTCAGAGCCCATTCCTCCTTGGTGATACCTGGGTGTTCATGTGCAAATGGATCTCCAGGGGAGTAAGGGGGAATAAGCTATAGGTTTCCTCTCCCTTAAGAAAGAGCACTTCCTGCACCAAAATACTAAAGATAAATAGACCAATGTCTTAAGAGTCTCGGACTAATAACTACAGGACATGCAGTGTAGCATAACGGAAGAACACTGAATCCAAAGATACCGATCAGACTTTCACTCCAGGCTCACAAGCAAGTAGTCATTAAAAATTCGACAATGTTAATCTCTCCTTTCACATATAGAAATGTGCATAATTATTTCCTTATTTTAAAAATGTAACATAATTTGGAAAATGTACCTCATTATGTCTTCATGACAGCTTCACGAGGTTGCTATAAGGAAACATTGAGATAACATATTTAGAATCACATTGTAAATTATAACGCCAAATTGAAAGAAGGTCCGTTACTTAATTTATCGTTAAATTTAATACACACAAATATTCTACAAGCAAATTATCTGATATATTAATATGATACTACTGAGCTATCATCTTGTTATCAATTATAACCCTCTTACTTTGAATTTCTATCCAAATAAATGTATCCCACTGAAACCCACAGTGGCATTTCGGGGGATATGCTGGATTCTGTCCACAATGCTAGTGCATGGAACACAATGGTAAATTCTACACAGCCGTTTTCCGTAATAACCTTCTAAAATGAAGTTCACTGAAGGCATGTTCTGAAGGACTAGACTAATGACATCAAATCAGATAACAGCCTAGTGGATTGGCTGACGCAAGAACAGCGTAGACACTTGGAAGCACAGGAGGAATTATCTCAAATAATGCAATTTAATACATTACAGAAATAAGTATTTACTTTTTTTCAATTTGAGAGACAAACAATATTCTTGACAAGATCAGTTCTCTCAGCCAAATATTTGATAAAAGATAAATGGAAAAACAGTTTTGTAATCACCCTAAATCTCAATGTTCTTATTTGAATTCTGTGATAATATGCATACTTCATAGGCTAGTGGAAAGGATTAATAAAAGATGACATATTTTTATTATTACTATTTTAGCTGCTGTCACAGAACAGGTCCTCAATAAATAGTATTCCCTTAGTCCTTCTGCATGACGTGCATTTCATAAGCCCTTGTTTATTACATGTTATCCGTAAGGTATTGTTTACAACCCACAACCCAGGAGAGTGAAACAGGACTTTGAACACCATGGTTCTGATTAAGGACTAATGTTGTGAACAATTTTCTCAGTTTAATATTTATTTTTTAAATTCTGACCTAAGAAAATCATTAACTTCCTTTTAAAGTTAAATAAAAGAACTGAGAAGTCCACCAGATCAGACTTAGGCAATGGAATGAGATGAAAAATCTTATAATAAACTTTAGTGTTCTTATATTTCTTAAATATTACGAGGTTTGGGAAAGGAGATCAAATATTAACAGCTGTAAACATTTTCAAAGAATAAGCTGCTAAGATAGCCAGATGTACTGATTTTGTTTATTCCCATTTTTCAAAAGGTTTTAATTGTTTATTCTTACTTACCACATTGAGTATATTGCTTTCTCCTGAGTAGCGAGCAAAACAGCTTGATTTGCATACATGCAAAACAACCTAGAGCTCACTAGCACGCTTTGAATTTCCTAATGATTAAAATTACTCTGTGTGAAATAAAAATATTTTCTTAAAATTAAACACAAATGAGAAAGTGTTCAAAGCAGTCGGTTGGCCTCAGCAAGACATGCGAACCTCAGCGTCAGTGCTGCTTCATGAGCCTAACAATTATCCCTTCCCGTATTCCTCATGTCCATACTCTCTCTTTCTCCCAAAAATCCTACAAAATCTAATAAACTTCATCAAAAATTGATACCACATCCTTGCAACCCTGCTTATATAGAGACAAAATTAAATGTGTCTTGTTCAGTGAATGATTCCATATGACTGAAATAATCAAATTTAAATTTTTTCAGTTAAATTATTCTTCTTGAGGAAGTTAATGCTAAACCTTGTAGAAACAGTTACGCAAAAGAGACAAAGGTTTAAATGTCTAAATAGATTGTTGAGGTTAAATGATCAGGTCATGTATATATGACTTTCATATGACTTCCTGAAAGCTCTAAAGTTTTGATTTCTTGGGGTTGAAATTATCATTGCTTGTGACGGAACCACACCTTGAATCTAATGGTGCTATTTCTGGTGTTAGCTATAGAAACCAGACACTGAGAAGCTATAGACTGAAACTTACCCTCAATGAGAAAAATCAACAATAAAAGCAAAAATAATTAAACTTTATAGTAGAGCCCCAAAACCCTTTTTAAAAACACTAAAATGGAGGAATTGGTGTGCCAGAGTTTATTTTGGAAGTCCCCTGCCCTCCTTTTGAATTTTTTTTTTTTTTTTTTACTTTTATGGGACTCTTGTATCCTTCCTTGTTTTTCCAATTATGTAGCAATTAAAATGTTCCTTATCTTACTAAAAGTAATTAGATTGCAAAAGATCAATATAAGCACCTCTAGATTTCTGTTTTAATTCTATTTTATGAATAAAAATAAAAATATCCTTGAGGTTAGAACTCGAGAAACTGTTTAGTTTATTTAAATGTGTATGATTGCTGATTGAAAAGTTTTGAAACATAAATTGTTACTTCTTGTGTTATTTTTTCAGTGAGTAAAAAAGGATGAATGCTTGTCTTCCATTCTTAAAGATTTTCAACGACAAAGAGTTCTCCGTAAGTTCACCGGTAACTAAAGACCTAGAGAAGTGAAATATGATACTTCCACTCGTTAATTCAGTATTTACTGAGTAACAACTAACTAGCACACACACGTTTTGTCTTTGGTTATTTGTTGAAATTTCTCTCAACTCATCCAATTATTTAATGTATCTTAAATGCATGTCCAATTGTTTAATATATCTTATCAATTTTTACTTATGATATATAGCATAATCACCCTGTTTCTTGCTAGTATGGTTGCCACCACCCTCATCAAATTACTCAGAAATGACGTGACTCATAAATGGCAGGGACAGCGGTAGCCGGTGCAGACTGCTCCTCCTTGAACCCTGTCTTCCTGCATTCAACAAACATTTCTGAGCATGGACTGTCCTAGTTGCTTTTGTCCATATTGCCATGTTTAATTCTTGCAAAATGAGGGTGCATATTATTACGCTTGTTTAATAATTAAGTGTTCTCAGACTCTGTGGCTCTATGTGACCAAAGCTAGATTTAAAACCAAGCTCTGACTGACTTCAATCCTGATGATGGCTCCTCTGTCTGTCCCTGCTGTGTCAAACCCGAGCTATCTAAAGTGATTTCCCACTGCTTCCAATGAGACCAATATGGCTGCTTTCAGTCTCACCCAGCATTTCTGCCACCAGCGTTGCCAATGTCATTGGTATAGGTCCTTATGCAAGTGCCCACACTTCTCCCTTTCCTAGTGGTCATTTTGGTTCTGTTTTCTGTCTCTTCCATTTCTTTCCTCATCTTCCACTATAATGTCTTCTCTCTCCCTCTTTGACCCCTTTTGATCATGCCACTTATTCTTAGATTCGTAGAATTTTAAATTTTACAGGCTCTAACGATGTTCATCAAAGCTCCTCATTTCACTGTTGAATGAACTCAGACCCAGATAGCATAAGTGACTTTCTCAGAATGGCACATTTAATTTATACAGGGGTTGGAGGTCAGTCTCCTTTCCTCTAGTTGGGAGTTTATTCCATGGGACCTGCATTTATTCCATGGGACCTGCATTTATCTTAATTTCATATTGATCTCCAGTTGGTTTACTCTTGCCCCGACCTTGTTGGACTACTCACAGTTTAGTGAACACGTCATGGTATCATTATGTTTTTCATTTCCTCATATCTTCCTCCTGCCTTCCTTCCTGACTTCCACCCTTCTTTCCTTTCTGCCTTTTAACTATTCATTCACCAATTGCAGGGAATATAGCAGTGAACCACACACAACCCCTGCCCCTGTGAAGCACAGAATCTTGCACAATGAACAGACGTTACAGTTAACCTGTGCTTGTATTAAGTGCTGCAAGGACCAAATGGAGATATAAGCTGGTCTGGGGAGCTCGGCGAAGGTTCCCTGAAAAGTGATGGGAAGGGACACTGAGGCACAGAGTGACAGAGTGTCGTGGGCAGAAGAACAGGATGTGAGAAGCCCACAGGTGGACTGGAGTTCCCCTTCTGAGGCAGACAGAGGCTGTGCACAGTGGGTAGGTGGGTGGGTGTGAGAGATGAGCCACAGAGGGAAACTGGAATTAGCCTGTGCAGGATTTTGTAGGTGCAGTTAAGATTTTAGAAATTAATCTCAAAGCAGAGGAAAGCCATTAACGTCTTAAACCTCGTGGTGGTATGACTCGATTTGAATTTATGTCTGTGGCTGTTGTCTGAAGAAGGAATTTGGGGAGGCGGGGAAGGTAGGGAGCTTCGGACCAGAGAGTTGGGAGGTTTGGTGTGGGACCAGGGAAGCCTGAGAGACTCGGGTGGGGGCCCAGCAGCTGGAACTGCGGTTACAGCAGAGGAGAGGGCTGGGCTGAGGAAGGGCCGGGACATTGTCCACAGTTACGTCACATTGGAATCCGTGTCCATCAATGAGGTTGCCCAGGGTGGGGCTGGAGAGGAAGGAGAATTGCTTATTTCTGATGTCTACGGCACTTCCAACTCTTGAGATCAGGAATAGAAGGGAAGATTAGCAAAGGTGATGGGAAGAGAAAAGGACCCAGGAGACAATCAAACTAAACCAAAATTCAAAATCCGGGAATGCGCAGCCGGCCTGAGCAGGTCTCACTCCGATCCACTTGACTAAACGTGTTTTTCCCTCTGTCTTTCTGGTTAACTTTTGTTTACCCTTCGAGGAACATCCATGTATCAGTTCTCAGAATACTTCCCCAAGCCACCTCAAAGCAATTTCTTGTTCCATTCCGCTTACCTGTCATTTTGTGCACACAGTTACTGGAGCAATCGCCACCTTCTAGTGTATTCCTTTGTGGTGCGTCCACTGTACTGATGATCAGACGTTCTCCGAAGCCAGGTGAAGTGTCTTTTTCATTCCCGTATATCAATCACTAAATGCGGCATTCAATAAATTTTTATTGGTTTGACATTTATTAAAAGTTCACATCCAAACTTTGTCTCCTTCATCTAATACATCTGTCACTCCTAAAATCCGAGCTCCAAAATTTTCTATGTTCTCTTAATGGCACATGAACACAAAATTATCATCAGAATGATGCGTAGGACACTTTCATCCCAACTTTTTATTATTTAAACAAAATTGATTTCTCTCAGATAAATTTAAAAGTATTTTCACTTTCTTTTCCCTGAAGCTAAACAGAAGCTCAATGTGGATTTTGTTCTTAACATATAATTATACACATCTAAGAATTTCTCAGAAGGCAACTGGGGAATGAGCAACCAACCTCCATGGACTATTTTCAATAAATGGACCAACACCTGCCCACAGCTCTATGTATGACACGGGCCTGAAAAATATACAGGTAAATGTCTTTGTAAAAATAAATTTTAAAAAAATGAATCCAAATTAAATTTCCAAACATTGATACTATTTAACTATGAAAATACTTCCCCAGAAAGAGTAGAAAATTCATTTTTGAAGCTATTTTGAAGTACTTTAAAATAGGCTTGTCAAAGCCAGAGCTGGGGAACCATCTCACTGCTGAGCATGGACATGGGGTGACGGGGACCCCCAGAGACCCTCCACCCTCTGACTTGATGGGTTAGCTTGTGCCGCACCAAAGTCAAAGCAGTGGTATGACGAGGGTCCTCTGGGTCCATTAAGTTAGCAGAAGAATGGAAAATGTGGGAGAGACAAGACGAGGATTGGAGGGGAAGAAAATAGAAGGCGGGATTAAGGAAAGTGACAGTTACTACCATTTATTCAATAGCATTTCTTACTTAAAAAAACGACAGCGACGAAAACAAAACAAAATTTAAAAACTTGGTTTTAGGGTAGCAACGGTGAAGGGGATGAGTGGACAGATTGCAAAATGCCACAAGAGCCGGTGAATTCACAGATGTCCATGACGTGATGGAGCTGTCGTGCCCAAATTATCTCCGGATTACTCGGTGCTCTGCCGGCAGTAAAGCACAGTAATGGCTCAGGCTCCTTTATTTATTCCTCCTACGGAGTCCGCGAAGCCATAAAACCTTGCGCTGATGGATGTAAATCGTCTCAGACAATTAGTTCCAATTGTCTGATAGCAAATTTGAACTCTCTGCAGTTTAATAATCAGAAAGCCTTGGAACTCGGACTGAAGCCACGTCTTGAGAAGAAACTGGGGCCCAGCTTTGCAGGCAGATGTGCAATGACCAGGCTGTGCCGGGGGAACAGTGTTGGAGATACAAATTTGCACCCCAGGACGTGAGACCACAAACAAATCAAATACAAATGTGCAACTCTTGTGTGTGCTATTGCATGGTGATTAAATTCTTGCTATAAGTAAGCAAAAGGTTATTTCATACTTGAGGTGCCTCACCTGGGATTCTTTCAATAACTAGAAGACGCTGCTTGGAGAACAAGCCAGTCTCAGGAGTCTGTAAACTGTGCAAAAAGGAAAGGCACGTGTCCCTCATTTGTGAAGCCTCCGTTGTGATCCTAAGTGCAGATGTTTTTCTCACTGTGTTTTTGCACTGGCCAAAACTGATAAATGTGTAATATCTATACGGGCCCATTTATGAGTAGCCCATGCATCATAGAATTCTAAAGAAGGAAAAAGTTTTAGACCACGATTGTCCTATGATTCAATGCAGAAAATTGTGTCTTAAAGATGTTTTAGAGGCCCAAGGTCACACCACTGGTAGGTGGCAATGCTTTAGGTTACACCTCTCTCTGCCAAATCCCTGGATACTCTCCTGCCACCCATCTGCACTCACCGGTTGTTAAAAAAATAGTAAAACAAAATCCATAAATGCACTGGACTTGATTTTCTACATATAGCAAAAAACAGAAAATGGAGAAGTAATCCCTACCCATAAAAATTATTTTAGGAGCTTACATACGGTTGCAAGGCCATCCACCCCACCCCCATTTTCTGTACATACACACGTAGATGTACGCATGTACATTCATCTGTGTGATATACATAGGCATGCACACAGACATTCCCAAACAAATGCATGGTGTGGAAGTACCCCTTGATCTTTCCTGTCATCCATGAACTAGTTTATTCTGAATATTTAAAGTGGCAGGAAATCCATTTCCTCTTGAGACAGGCTAGTTCCATTTGGAAAGCTCTGACCATTTGAAAATTTATTTCATTGGAACCCAATCTGTCTCCCGCTGGCTTAGGCACTAACCATTAGGGCCTGTGAGAGCATGGGCCAACCCTGTGCCTGTGACAGCCTTCGCATCTGGGAGCACCAACCACCCCCACAAGTCTCTGACCCTCCCATTCTCCAGGGCAGACTTCTCAGATGCTCCGGCCATTCTCAAAGCAGGTTAACTCTTCTCCTCACACACGCCCACTCCTTCCTGTTCTCACACTGGAACGTCCAGGAAAGAGTGTGGAAGACAAGGGGAGTGTGGCCATTGGAAATTAGGAGGGACAATCCCTCTATCCATCGAGCTACAAGACTGTTGTGTTTGCTGGCTACAATAAGCATATAGACTTTTAAAAAAAATGTCTATTTGTATTTTTCTAGGACTTTTTGGTGTTTTAGAAAAAAATATATATATACACACAGTCACACATATGTGTATGTGTGTGTACGTATATATCTCTTTACTATTTATCTGGGCCCACTATTTTTTCAAGCTATTCACTTTCATAGCAATGACTGCTACAACCGTTACTGCCACTACTACCACTGCCTCAGTTCTGGAGTCACTACTCTTTGGTATGATGTGTTATTAAATCCCCCCAAAAATGCTGCCCCTAGGCTTAACGCCATCTCAAAATGAAAATCTCACTGCTTCTGTATTCACTCAAAGCATGGTAGGTGTTGAATGGGACAAAACCTTTCTAATATTCTCTATAAAAATTTGCTCTAAGTTCATATTGATGCATTAAAATCCTAGTTTATAATCCTCCAGGCATTCTCCCTCCTATGTGTATTATAATTAATGCATTATATTTCATATTGAACTGTTGCAAGATCCCGTTTTCCTTTTTCTTTGGCAACTAATGCACCACGAAGGGTTACAGATGCTGAAAGGTTTTTCTGTGCCTTTTTAGAAAAAGTGGACAGTCACAAACATAGTTTTGTGTTTTACCTTTGGCTGGGGAGACCCGGGCAGGAGAATTTTGTGACAGGGAAAAGGAAGCAACCACAGAAAGGGGCCCCCATTGCTCCTGTGTCTGCCCTTCCTCTGGCACAAGGCGTGTTTTTCCTGCGTCACGGGAGGGCACAGCCAGCCATGCCCAGCCAGAGCAGACGACCGAGGACCTGGGCCTCTCGCACTGCAGTCAAGGCGGTCGGGGCTGCTGGAAGGCGGCTGGGATGGTGTGAAGCAGTCAGTGAGCTCTCACGGTCAGTGAGAGCTTTGAGCTTGTGACCAGATAGGGACTCTTGGAGAGGATTACTCAGGTTCAGAGGAAACGCCGAGACCATCACCAGAAGAAAGAGAGCACCTGAGAACATGAATGCAGACCTCACTTCCTGAGTGCATGGATGACACAGCAAGGAAAGAGAAACCGGTGGACAAAATCTGACAACGGCCGCAATAACAGAAAAGGTTCAGTCAACTTTGCGGCAGTAATATGGAAATGTGTGTGTATGCGCGCAAGTATTAATAAGAATAAAGTTGGCCGCCTTGTGCCAGATCAGGAGCAAGGCTGGAATATATGAGATTTGGACACCTGTGTCTACAGAGATATCTGTAATTAGTTAAAATGCCTAAAGTAAACTATTTAGTGGAATGTGAGTTGACTCCACTCATGCTGTGATTTAATTATTCTTTGATAATTGCTTTGACTCTGAAATGCCACTCTGAGAACTCCACTTAGTAATTATCTAAAGCAGCAACACCTGGAGCCAGGTGAGCCTCACAGACCATCACGTTCTCCAGGCAAGGGCCGATCCAAGCCTGCGGCAGAGCGGGCCCTGGCGCATCAGCCTGCCCGGTTAACATGTGAACCGGCCTCCAGACGGGGAAGCCTGTGCGCACATTCTCCCTCCACAGGCATCTGGCCAGCTGTCCTGCTACCGACCTGGCAACTCACCAGCAACAGAATTAGCCTGCAGTGGACCGCACTGTCAAAGCAACATTGCATGCGGCAAGCTGTGGAATGGGTAGCAGTTTTATGAAAGCGTGAGAACTCAGATGTGTCCCAGAAAGCGCTGATGAAATACTTTCAGAATGATTCACAGGCATGTGATTGTTTCAAATGGCCTTTCTTCATCCAATGAAAACATACAAAATTATTTTCCTATGGAAAGAAAACACAGATAATGAAATAGCTTAATATTGTCTTATCTGTTTTATGTTGTTATTTACTTCTCCAGAAAAAACAGGTTTTATCTGATTGTCTTACCCAAGCATGAAATCTAATATAGTCTCTCTGTCAAATAAATGAGTTATTGAATGAGTAAATAGCATTCTAATGTTTTTGTAAATAATTTGTCTTGACTGATCATGGTTTTATTCTAAAAAATATAAAAACAGCAGCTAGCATTAGACTGTGCATTTAGAAAGTTCTTGAGGAAAGAGGCTACACATTTTCAATTTTGTGCTCAAGGTAACTGGCACATTATAGGGTCAGCATATACTGTTGGATGGATGGATAGATGAATGGATAAATGGATGGATGATGGATGGATGGATGATGGATGGATAAATGGATGGATGATGGATGGGTGATGGATGGATGGATGGATGGATGGATGGGGGATGGATGGATGGGAGGAAGGAAAGAAAAATTGGAAGAAGCTAAATTCAAAGGACTGATAGGATTTTTATTCTCATTCTGCCATATCTTGTCTAGACCTATTCATTGGAACCCACAAATGCCATTCAAATACTTTACTAACCAAAAAATAAAAGGCATTACATTAATAAGATAGTATGAAGGAATTTAAAGAGTTGAAGTGATTCCATAAGTTCACTCAGAATTATAATTTGACTATTTGTATATAGGTGTATATTAATTTATAAATATAGACAAACTTGAAAATATGTGGAATTATAGAATATCAGCTTTGAAAAGGGCTTTACAGAATATTTTGTTTATATCAATGAGAACATTGAAGACAGAGTTGGGCTATGTTCATGATTCCTGCTATGGATTGAATGTTTGTGCCCCCATAAAGTTCATATGTTGAGACTTATCCCCAGTATGATAGTATGAAGAGACAGAGCCTTTTGGGGAGGTCACCAGGCTATGAACGGGACTCATGAATGAGATCAATGCCTTTGTAAAAGAGGCCCCAGAGAGCCGCCTTCGCCCTTACACAGTGTGAAGACACAGCAGGATGGAGACCTTTATGAGCAAAGGGGCCCTCTCTAGACACCAAATCTGCTGGCTCCTTGATCTTGGGTTCCTCAGCCTCCAGAACTATGAGGAATATTAATAATTTTCTGTTGTTTATAAGTCACCTAGTTTATGGCATTTTATGATAGGAAACTCAAAGTCCCCTAAGCCACTGACACCAACTGTATAACCAGACACATCATTGATTCAGTTCACTTTAGTTTTCTTACATTTTTTTAGTTAGAAGTTTCCTCTAATTCTTTAGAAAATATTTTCATTTTACTGGAGAAGTTTAATGATATAGCTCTTCATATTGTACAGTGATTTCCTCGTTTATTTTCTAGCTGGGATGAGAAGATAAGAGCACCTGGAAACCCGGAAAGCTGGAGAGGTAATAAGTGAATACATGACTTTAGACTTGTCCATTGCCAAATACTCTTGATACTACGATGCAGAGGCCTGAGTTTAAGCTCAAGGAAACAAATGTGTGTGACTTCAGGTTGGTATCTACATCCATGTTTAATTTTCCTTATTTATAAATTAAGCACAACAAGACTTCATTCAAAGCATTTTGAGGAATAATCAAAAGCCATGATGACTGTTAAAATGCTTTGCAAACAATTGAAATATAACTAAGGGGGGGCACTGCATTTATGAGCCCTCAGTGTCTAGATGCAGCAGGTGCAGCTCAATCCCAGGCACCCCCTGCTTACCTGCTCTCATTGGAAATGTCCCTGTTCTGGGGGGTGGGGGGAGGTCTATGAAGACCCCGTCTTCCACAGCCTTTCCAAAGAGGCCCCACCGTGTGACACAAATCTGGATTAAAAGTGTCCTATCTGGAGAACTTGGAGTACTATTTGGTGTCAAAATAGTAATTAAGTACAAGGCAAAAGCAAGTCAGGTCCTCTGAACGTTAATCTCATTATCGCCCTCTCAGAACCACTTGCCAAAAAGGTAACAGCCGTTAAAGCTCTGCTGCTCAGCCAATCAGAATATTCAATTACACAGTGTGCCCTGACTCAGATATTGCCAAGGAGCTAATCCTTTGCTTTGCACATATCAAAAAGAATGGTGAAGACTTTGGGAAAACTTGCCGTGTATTTTTCACCATTTAATATTCCGTGTCTTTTTAGAAGCGAGATAGTGTACGCCTGCTGTTATCCCTTACCTTCTTTCTTTACTCAAAAATAATTGACAAATTCCTTTTTGAAAACCTATTTTCCTTCACAGGAGAAGCTATTGTTTCACAGATTCTGATATAAAGTAAAAAAAAAAAAGAAAAATTAGGATTACACTCTTAACGTGAAACAACTGTCCACCTTCAGGAAACTTCCCGTTCTTGCAAAAAGCATTCATGTTTGTAAAGGTAATCTTTGAAAGCAATGAATGCTACCTGAATTTCCTCTATTTCCCAACTTCTGTATCTGCCTATGGCAGTCATGTATAATTACCTGGTGGGCCTGAGCAAGCTGGAAGTAATTATGCCATCTTCTAACTCATTTCTAATGAAACACATTGTATTCCTCGAGAAAGAAAATGCCCAGGTGAACAAAATATTGTCTGGAAGAGGCAGGCACTCAGGCTCTGTTATGATAGTTGCAGCTACATCATGATCTTGTCAACATTAATCGCACCTGAAGAATGAGGCATGGACACTCACATGCTGCATGGTACATATGTGCTCAGTTCCGTTTATTTATCTGGCATAATCCACATTAATTCAATGTTGACTGGAATAGAATGCTTAGGAGTTTAGCAAGCCATGGAACCCTAAATGAATGAATAAATATTTCCCCTCCAAAAAGGCTTTTTCCTAAGAGCCTTTATATGACTGCCTGCAAACTAACATTTCAAGAATACCATATGGCCAAATAATTGCTGCTTCCACTGTGTAGAAAAAACCTGAAAAAAATAAAATAAAATAAAATCAGGTCCATAACTCTCCCAGTCTATTACTATTCGTTGAATAAATGTGCATATTTTCTGTTAATTGTGATTCTGAAGACAGAGAGGGCTTCTTTGAGGTGACAGACAAACAGCAGGATATCATGAATATGTATGGTGCGTCTGAGAAAATAAATTAACAGGGGCCAGCCACTCTGGTGACCCACTTAGGTTGTCAGCAACGAGTGTGACAGTTAGGGTCTGTATTGCGTGAATCTGCATGACAGAATTTCCTACCGATCAACTAATTTACTTCGTGCATTTGGATTATTTTAAGCCCTAAACCGTAGTCAGATAATTAATCACTAACTCACCAATACTGACACTAAGGAACAAGCAATGCATTATTGCTGATTACTACTTAAAACTAACGCTCATACGGTTACATCTCAGAAGGTGGGAGAGGGAGTGTGTTTAACACATGAATTCCCTTAGATCTGGGTGCTGTTCTGAAGATGACAAGATGCTGAAATTCTTTTCCTCATTTTTAGCTGTTTGATTTCAATTCAGAACCTTTATTGGATTTTTAAATGGTGTTAATATATTCATTCATAAATGAAACATATCAACTAAATCTGAACCAACACATAGACATTGTCCTGATGGCCAAGATAAAAATATCATTCGTTATTACCCAGTTATTTCAGGTTAGCGTGGTTCTTTGCCTGAATCATCTGGATCATTTGTGTATATGCCTCCAAATGTGCTGTTTCTAGGGTTTAACAATACAAATTATTTTGCCACCAGATTTCTAGAATAATCAGAATCGACATCTTGCTTTTTTCACCCATAGATAAATTTCATTTTCCAGAGGTTGTTTGTTGCCTGTCGCCTTAGTTGTATTGTGCGGTGACATCCAGTTACAGCTGCTCAAGTGGATCAAATTTATTTCGTGCATTCTTTTTCTACTATAATAATCAAAATAAAAAATTCCATGCAAATATAGAAGTGAGATAAAAGGAGAAAAATTTTGCACTGAAACTCCAAAGACTAATATAGTTTAATTTTAAAATTAATGTTGAAACTGTTTACTTTATCATGCTCCTGGTTTCTTCTCTAGGACGTTCCTTTCTCTCTCCCTCCCCGGCCCCATCACATGCACAGTGTGACTTACCCGCTGGATGTCTGGTTACACCTTGTTCTTTGAAGTTCCAGCTAATGTGTCCTCCCAGACCACCTCCCGCTCACACTCCTATTGAGTTGTGCTTTTCCACAGAAAACACGCACTGGCCTTGCTGCTGTCATCAGCTCGCTGAAGGATACAGCATGTCCCTCCCTTTCTCCCTTCTCTAATAACAAATACCAATTTTTCTATCCTATCCTGAGAAACTTCAGAGACCACTTTTTTGAGCAGTGGGATGCATGATTCACGTACAACATTCTGTGACTGGCTAGTCTAACAAAAACCATCATTTCATATTTTGGTTAAAAAAGACCTTCTTTTAAAGCAAAATAGTGGGTACACCCCTAATATTGGGGAAAAAAAATAAAAAACAGATTAGAGCAGAACAGTGTAAATGAAAACCAGGACAGAAGACCCATAACCGTATCCCTTCCTAGTGCGCCAATGAGTAGCCCTTCCATAGATGCTCAGGTCCTTTTGACAGTTTAAAATTGCTCTGATAAACTGAGGTTTACGTGGGAAATGCATTCTCTTTCTCACGTTGCATTTTGATAAAGTATTTTGATAAATACTTGTATTTGTATTTTGATAAAGTCTTTCTAGAGAGTGAATGTTTAAACACAGAGAATTGACAAGATACCAGGAGTTGTTCCTGGAGACGGGAGAGCAAAAGTGATGAGCTGTAAACAAACCCAGAAGGACACCCCAGCAAAGAGCAGGAGTAAAGGGAACTGTGATGTGATTGTACCAAAGATGATGTTAAAAAGGGGGACAACCGTGCAAGGACGCTAAGTGAGTATTTCTACCTGGAGTGAAACGAGTACTGGATTTAAACTCACAGGGTTAGGGCAGCGTTCATCAGAACTTCCGCGTCACAGTATCTAAGGCAGCTGTTTCCTCAGAAAGCTACACCAGTGAGTCTTTCCCTCTTTTGGCTAAATCCTGGTCACAATGATATTGTATTCACCTAAAAGATAAAAGCTAACCAAGAACTGGACTACTGTTTATCAGGGATGCTTTGGGATTGAAGAAGAAACCAACTGGTTTATGGAGGTTCTAGTGTTATTACAGGATTCCATGTGCTTCTGATTGTATTAAAGTATTGATAAAATATCTGCCAGCACTTGGAAAGCAATTGCAGGATCCACTGACCCTTACTGGCATGAAGGCGTTCCAAGGCAGAAGGCATTCATCAATACATCTCCCTTTCCTTAATCATGGCTGCTGAGGGTCTTGCAGTGTTGTACAACTCAAGAAATCTGGCAAAGTTTAGGAGGAGTCCAGTAAGAGCCATCAGAACCACGGATGTAGGAGCTTCACTCCTATTTCTGAGTCAGCAACCTTGTCCTCAGTCGGGGAATACAAACCACAGACAGCAGTAAGTCCACCTATCCACATATAGGACCACAGCGAGGGCCTCGCGCCCGTTTACAAATGGTGCTTGAAAATTCCTATTCACTTTTCATTCTAACATTACTTGAATAAAGTGTTTCTGGTTAAAAAAATTCTGTGGTGTCCATTTTCAAACAGGAGGGACGTGAGGTTGCCTCTTCAATGCACTCCTCACTGCCCTGAGACCATCGAGGAGCACAGTCTTCCCTTGTCTACTGGGTAAATGGTGAAAAAAAAAAACCCTCAGGTTAAGGTACCTATAAAGCAAAGAAATTGAGGTACTTTGCTCAAATTCAACCTATAATTTACATGCATAAAAAATAAAAATCTACCTGATTTCAGCTGATTCACTTATTTTTTGCATGATTAATATAATAATGGAATATCAGGGTTGGGAATGTTCTGAAAAGCAACTTAGCTTAGTGTCTTCTCATTTAATACCCGAATTCTTCCCACAATGTCACCAAATGTTGTCCAGTCTTTGGCAAAATGCTTGCCACCTTCCAACGTACTTTCAAAAGGTCCATTCTTGCTTAAGCACAAATGCTTCCCAGTATTCATGAGCCTTTTCACAGTTCTAAGGCTCATTTAGAACAACTACTCAGAGATGATAATTATGCATTCTTAGGTCTTCTTTTCTTTAAGCTAAACATCCTCAAATTTCTAAAACATTCATATGGTATGTTAATTTTTCAATGCATATAGTTTTTAATCCCTATTTTTAATATAATGGGATATTTTTCAGATCTTCAACTTATTATACCATCTATATTTGTGTGGGGGATTCCAGAGTTTGCCATATGTTCTGAGGAAATTAAATAAACTATTGAGTAGATGCCGAATGTGGGTGTTTCTGTTAAGTAAAGGAGAGGAAGTAGCAGCTGTTTCTACTCTGGACACTTCTTGCTTTCAATCAAGATTTTAAAAACAGAAGTAGTATTATATTCTCTGATTCTCAGGTTTGGATTTCCTCACTGTGTGTTATACAGGATTATTTTTTTAAGACTTGTGCACAATCTCAGGGCTTCTTCTTTTCTTAAACCCATATCCCAGTGTTCCCCAGCTGATGGCTGTAGCAGTACAGCCTTGGCAGAGATCTGGAGAGCTGGGCCAGCTGTTTTCTTCCAGGATAAATTGATATGAAACACATACCTGAGTTGCTTTACTAAGAACAGCCTACAACAAAACAACTTCAGTCGCATGATAGGTATGTTATCTATAGACTCAATGAACAAATTTCTCAAAAAAATAGATATAATGAAGGCAGGTTCTGTCGATTTGTAAGACCAGCTTGTCAAAGGTAATATTTTACTATTCAGGCATTTTGTGAGCCAGTTCTTAAACAGTTGGTAGATTGAAATCAGTCCTGATGGGAGCATTTAGACCACAGAAAGTGGCAGGTGAGACCATTCAGAGCCTTTTTTCCTCCACTAGGGAAAAAATTTACTGACTCACCACTGGTTGTTGACATATCATTCAATAATTATAATCATCACTCTGCACTAGAGAAGTCATTCTAATGCCCAGAGATGTCTTTTTTCAGTAGCAAATTAATTTCTTTCCATGCACTAGGATGTTACTACATATACACTAACTTTGGGAAAACCGAGAGAGTAATCATTTGAGTTGTTTTCTGCAGAGCTCAATTCTTTCACAGAACCCTAGCTGAGAAGAGCAGGCGGGCAGGACAAAGACTGTAAGCCAGCACTGTTTAACATACACACACTGTAGAATCATCCAGGGAACTTACAAAAAAAAAATACGGATATTTAGACCACATTTTGGAACAATAAAATCAGAATCTCTAGGGCTGAGGATGTCCATCAGAATTCCTTGGATATCTGAAGACTGCTGCCAAAAACACTTTGGAAGTGACAAATATGGATACTTCCTTAAAAGATGTAGTGAGTGAGACGGATGTAGATTCAACGCACATTGAGTAACTACTTCCAATGTAACAAACATTATTGAAATCAATTTCTGGCACAATTTTTTTTTTGCAGCAGCAGCAGATATGTCACTATTCCTACTTTATAGATGAGGAAAATAAGACTCCTAGTGTTTAAATGATTTGTATGAGGAAACACAATAAATAACAGACCCTAGATGTGATATCTAAAGTCCCACTAGCCAGAGCTTAGAAAATCTAAGGTCACTTTGGCATTATTATTTGTAGTCTCTCAATAGCACTGAAACTTTTTCTAAGATTTTGGAAACTTGTGGCAGGTTTGGTCTTCTCAAGAGAGAAGCCCAGGCCCCCTTAACTACAGCGTGTAACCAATTGATGTGGCTTCTCTTGATCACACGTGCTACATGAGATTCAGAACACACATAAACCACACGGGAAAAGTCATCCTCTGGCAGGGTCCTAGAAGGAGCCCTCAGTTCTCCAGGCACCGTGCTGGAGCTTGTCGTATCCAATCCCCGTTGCTGTGCGTGCCAGGGGTGGTCCCAGGGGAGACCCCCGTGCTGTGTCAGTCACTGGCTCTCGACATTCAGAACACTAACAAATTCTTTAATAAATTGATTGTTTTTTGCTTCAACTAGCAAAAACTAATCATGCTGTTTCCAATTAAACATCCTAAATAAAACATCCAGCTTCGTAGTAATTCTTAAATACCATATTGTTTTCCTTTCCATCAACAATTACAGAATAACTTCTTTCTCCTTTACCACCATAATTGTTGTTGTGATTGTTGATTAACCTAAAGTCATTGAAAAAAGGGAAAAAGAAAAAGCTGATTTTTTTTTTTTTTTTTTTTTTTTACAGTAACTTGAGAATGTCCTGCAAATTTCACCTTGGGCTTTCTCTGATGCAGAGAGGATGAGGGAAAGCAACACTTTCGTCCCAAATCCTTTTTTATCACAAGAAGGGGTAGTCTTAAGAGATAAACCTTCCTTTTGTAAAACCCTGATATAATCTTTTCATCTCCATTTTAACCTCTCATCACACAATTCTTTCAGTCTTTCATACAACCTATTCCACAAAGAGGTACCAGGAACCAGTTCTGTTACTGGCTGTGTTACAGTTCTGCTACCCAGTGACAGACGTGTCGGCACAAGGAAGACCCGGAGCAGCCCTGCCTGCCTTGCCACGCGCTCGGTCCCGCCGGAGCATTACATGACAAGAACTGCTCAAGTCACAATGCCGCGAGTCCGGAGCGAGTGAGGAAGTGCGACAGCAACCAAGAGACAAGAGAATAAGTACAATTGCTAAGGAGAGCGAGAAGAGAGCTGGAGCTAGGACCCCGGGCATCTCGGATATGAATGGCCTGGATAGAGTGATACAGACGGGAGGGGCAGATGTTGAAGACAGCGTCAGAGCGGGGCTGCGGACCTCTTCCCCAGTGACTTCTCATTTCCTTCTCTGAACAGTGCCTCTGGCATGACGAGCCTGGAAAAGACCATGTTCCTGCCTAGTTTTGGGCCACTTTATCACACATCTGGTTATATGAAAGATTTACTTGTTTGCTTCTTTAACCTTTCAATGTGCCTTGGGATTAGATCTCTTCTCTACAACGTCTTTATATTTATTTCTCTGAGATGTCCCTAATCATAGTGAACGTCCTCATTATACTTGGCCAAAGCTCATGTGTACTTCATAAGGTTCACTAGGTATAATTAGTTATATAAAATACCATATGAAATCATATTTGATATATAATTTATTGTACAATTTTATAATAGAAATGTTTGTTCAATAATCTAATTTTACAAATGAGGAGCTGAGGCCCTGGTGAGAACTGATGCTATGTTTCAAGCTATGTTTCAAGGTCAGCATGAACAGCCACCTGAACATATTTGCTGAGACAACCTGCAGGATTGTATAATAGAATCCAGACGTCCCACACAGAAGCCCTCACCTACCCACTATCAACAGGCACCTTTTCCCTGTCTTCCTAGCTTATTGCATGGCACCCATTCACTAAAGCTTTCAGCTCAGAAACATACAGTTTCCTATGCACGTATTTCCATCCCTGTCTGTGGACAACCATGGTGATGATTTTCTTCCTTAAACATCTCTTGAATATGACCTCACTAAATCAACCCCCACCATTAGTGACTGTATTAGTCAGAGTTCTCCACAGAAATAGAACAAACAGGAGAGAGATAGATAGATAATGATAGATAAATTCGTGAGGCATTGGTTCATAAGATTATGGAGACTAACAAGTTGCAGGAGATGCCAGGTAAGTCTCCAAGCTGGAGCCCCAAGGGACCAATAATGTAAGCTCCAGTCCGAAGGCCACAGGCTCTAGACTCAGAAGAGCTAATTTTTCAGTTAGTGTCTGAGGCAGGAAGAATCTGATGTCTCACTTCAAATCCAGCCAGGCAGGAGGACATTTCTCTTACTCAAGGGAGGGTCAGAATTGTTGTTTTATTCAGGCCTCCAAATGATTAGATGATTTCTACCCACGTTAGAGATGGCCATCTCCTTTACTCTACCAATCTACATGTTCATCTCATTCAAAAACACCCTCACAGAAACACACAGAGGAACGTTTGACCAAATATCTGGGCACCCAGTGGCCCAGTGAAGTTGACACATAAAATGAATCACCAAAGTGACTTATTTCAGAGCTTCATTATTTTTCGTTTTACTACTGCAGTCCTACAATCAGTCTCCCTGACATTTCCTTTCTTCCAGTCCATCCACACATAGCCTGAGTAATCTTCCTACACCACAGATTTGATCACGGCCCTGTCTTGCTTAGCATCGTTCGGTGGCTCCCGTGGCTTTCATATGCAATAATAAGGATGCAGTATGGCATAGAACATTCCATGGCTTGGTCCTCACCTTACCCAGCCTCTGCTCATCCCCCTTCCCTTGGGCCTGCTACATTGCAGCTGGGGCAATGCCTCTCATTGACTTATTTATTCTTTCTCCCACCTGTGCGTTGATCACTGTCTTTGCATCATATATGGTTAATTTAAGAGCAAAACAGAGTTTCCGCCTTGTGGAGTTGCAGCCTACTAAGAAAGGCAGACAAGGAAGGAGATTGCGGGGACACAGATGAGATCCATGATAGCACCTGGGACTGAGAATGGCGCTCGGAAGGCCACAGGCAGAGCACCTAAGCAAGTCTGTCAGTGCAGGGAAAGTCTCCCAGTGGCGAAGCCACCCACGCCAAAATCTGAAGGGTGAGCTGATGGACGTGGGTGGCGGAGGTTACTCCAACATACACAACTTCTGTGGCTTTGAACAAGCCACCTGCCCCTCTCGTGGCTTCCCCACCGTAAAGTAAGCAGGGTAACAAGTGAGCCCATCTCACAGGCATCCCCCCAGATAAGGGCCATTGATCACGCAAGATCGTGAGTGCCTCGCACACAGCGAGTGCTCAGTGTCAGCTGGCTTTGTCAACAGTAGCAGCAGCTGCTGCCTGTCAGCAGCAGGAGCAGTTGAGCATCTATCTCTCTATCTCTCTATGTCCCCACGTCTTCCAGGCCCACAGCACAGCAGGCTCCTTCACGCCTATGTGCCTTTCTTTGCACACATCAATTCCGCTTCCTTTCTCCTTCCTCCGTCTGGAGAAATTCTTATTCATTCCTCATGACCCGGTTCCAGCACTCCCATCCCTAAAGCTTTTCTGTGATCTCCTGTCTTCTGACTTGGTTAGAGAACATTCACGTGGCTCTCCGAGTGCACTGTGAATACCTTTCTCATGCAGTGTTCCACACGGCTCTGTGAAATTCTTAATGGTCAAGACGACATTTAATCTTTGACTCTTCAGAACAGAGCCTAGCCCAGCCCATAGTATGTGTTTAGTAGATAGCTGTTGGATTAATAAGCATTTTTTCACTCTAAAGAGTTGCTATTGATAATACATTTTTAGAGGAAATACATACAAATACACATGGTTACATGCATATATAAATATGTATATCCAAATACACACACACATATATACACATAGTGGATAAAGAATATTAATTAGTCACCTAATATATGCAATCCATAAAACCAAACTAATAAATTTTCTGGTAAAATTTAAAGATATAAAAGTATTTATTACAAATAGTCTCTCATTATAGCAACATATAATGAATGTATACTGGGGGAAAATAAAAATTGATCCCAAAAGAAAAAAACTGAAGTATCAGAAGAAAATGGGAGGGGGGTGGAACTGGCAAACATATGAGTAAATTTAAACAAACATTGACTTTACAAGATTAAAATAACAACAATTACTAATTTTTTGGATTAAAAAATGCAGTGGAATTAAAATATGGGCACCAATAATGTTTAGGGCAGGTCAATCAATACCATATTGAATAAATTAGCTGGGAAAAATTAATTAGGTTAAAAGTCAACACTATAAAGTGAAGTCTAAAAAACATATAGCAAATTTAAAAACATTTTGAAATAATTCATAGTTCAAATAAGAAATAGTGGAAATGTTTTAATGAGAAGAAAAATAAGGACAATACCACATATCAAACCTGTGAGATTTACCAAAGAGTTTCACAGCAGGAAATTTATAATTATGAAAGCTTTCGCTATAAAAGAAAAATGGCTGAAAATTGATAAGCTAAGAACCCACTTCAAGAAGTTTGAGTAAGAGCAGCAGCCTGAAACCAAATAAAGTTTAAAAATAATACAAAAATAAAGTTATGCAACAGCAAAGGTACCATACTTGAAGATTCATGTAGCCTGTACCTCATCAACTTTGCTCCAAACACATAAGAAACAGAATTCCCCACAGCAATTTTCATGCCTTTACTAGGGCTGTTGCTCAGCCTGAAGGCTAATTTGGATCTATATCTATATCTGAATCTATATTCTGTTTATATGACTTGATCCTATATGTAGAAAATTCCAAAGACTCCCCAAAAACTTTTAAAACTAATAAATGAATTCAGTAAAGTAGCAATATACAAAATCGACATAGAAAAATCAGTTGCATTTTTTTTACACCAATAACAATCTATCTGAAAAAGAAATAGAGAAAACAATACCATGTATAATATCATCAAAAAGAATAAAACTCTCAGGAATAAAGTTAACCAAGAAAGTTAAAGATCTGCATACTGAAAACTATAAAACGTTGATGAAAGAATTGAAGAAGTCACAAATAAGTGGAAAGATACACCATGTTTGTAGATTTGAAGAATTAATATTGTTAAAATGCCTCCTGCTACCCAAAGTAGTATGCAGATTCAATGCAATCTCTGTCAAAATTTGAATGGTATTTGTCACAAAAATAGAAAAAAAAAATTCTAAATTTTTTATAGAACTACAAAGGCCCCAAATAGCCAAAGAAATCTTGAGAAAGAAAAACAAAGTTGGAGTCATCTTACTTCCTGATTTCACATTATATTACAAAGTTATATCATAGTACGGCACTGATAAAAACAAACACATAGGCCAATGGAACAGACCAGAGAACCCAGAAATACACCAGGGAATATACAGTCAACTAATTTCTGACAAGGCCAACAAGAGGACACAATGATAAAAGATTAAAGTCTCTTCAATAAATGGTGTTGAGAAAACTGGATATCCACATGCAAAAGAACGAAACTGGACCCTTGTCAGATACTACATACAAAATTTCAACTCAAAATGAAATAATGAACTAAATGTAGGACTTGAAACCATAAAAATCCTAGAAGTAAACATAGAGGAGAACTTCCTTGACATGATTTTTTTTGGATATCACCAAAAGCTCAGACAGCAAAAATAAAAATAAACTAGTGGGACACATCAAACTAAAAAGCTTCCTCACAGCAAAAGAAAAAAAAACACTAAATGAAAAGGCATCCTATGAATTGAGAGAAAATATTTGCAAGCCATTTATCTGATAAGGACCTAATATGCAAAATATAAAAGGAACACACACAACTTAATAAGAAAAAAGAAAATAATACAACTTTAAAAATGAGCAAAGATCCTGAATAGATATTTTTTTCTAAAAAAAAACATAAAAACGGCCAATAGGTTTTTTAAAAAAGTTCTCAACGTAACTAATCATCAGGGAAACGCAAATCAAAACCACAATGAGATATCACCTCACACCTATTAGGGTGACAATTATAAAAAAGATAAAAGATAACAGGCACTGGCAAGGATGCAGAGAAAAGAGACCTACTATGCACTGTCTGTGGGAATGTAAATCGGTGCAGCCATTATGGAAGACAGTCTGGAGTTTCCTCAAAAAATTAAAAATAAAATTACCATATGTCCCAGTAATCCTTCCTCTGGGTATATACCCAAAAGAAATGAAATCAGCATCTCATGAAAATATCTGCACCCCACATTCACTGCAGCACTATTCACAATAGCCAAGATACGGAAACAACCTAAATATCCATCAATAGGTGAATACTTTCTTAAAAAGGGATATATGTATATATATACAATCAAATATAATTCAGCCTCAAAAATTAGATCCTGGCGTTACTACAACATGGTTGGACCTGGAGGGCATTATGTGAAGTGAAATGAGCCAGGCGCGGAAAGGAGAGTATTGCATGATCTCATCAGGTGCGTGTGGAATCACAAAGAAGTTTGCCACACAGAGGTGGAGCGTAGAGTGGTGGGTGCCACACGTGGCCAGGGGGAGGGAAAATGGAGATGTAGGTCAGGGCTGCCGACTGGAAGCTGTGCGGGACGAAGTCTAGAGATCTGACGTGCAGCATGAGAGTCACAGTTCATAATATTGCACTGGATGCTGAACACTTGATAAGGGAGTTCATTTGTTTGACTATGTGTGTGTAGATCAGAACATCATGTGCACAAATTAAATATATAGCAAAAATGAGTTAGAAAGATGAATATTACTTTAGAAATAAATCAAATATTTCATATACTTATAAACATATAAAGATGTTTTACATTAAATTTGTATGCATGTATGTGAGACATCCTCACTTAGAATCACTGTAGGTATTTTGAGGCAATCGAAGACCAGGAACCTCATTACTGACGAGGCATAGGGAATTGGACTTTGGAAAGAGAAATACATTGTCTGCTCATCGACGGACATGACATTCCTGGTGGACTCCTGCTGGACTCCACACTGTGACCTCAGATGGCACATGGCTACCCTTGTGGTCTCCTATCACAGGAGGGTCACAATTGGGAGAGAGCTTCATGGGCAGGAAATCGGGCTGGATAAAGGGTGGACCGTCTGGCCGTATGAGTGAGTAGTGAGACGAGGAGTATTCAACCTTGAGTTTAACCCAACAAATGTCCTAAGTGTGCCAAAGTTGGCAGGGATGGTAGACATTCTGTGCGGCTTCAAGGTCCCAGTTGGAACTGATAATAAAGGTAACCATGGGATTGTCATGAAAAGTGAGAAGGTAGAGAAAGGAATATCTCACATCAATATGTAGGAGCTTTAAGACCCTGGAAAAATTACTTAATCTGAGCCTCTGTTTCCTCCTCTTAATAAAAGGAAAATGATTACTTATTTTGAAGGCTTGTTGGAAGATTTACATAAAATTAAATGTACAGTGTTTGGCACAGATATTGGCACAGAGCAATGTCCAACGTATCCTCCCTGAATCTCCATAAGAACTTTATAAATCTAGTTTCTACCTGTCCAGTAATGGAATCAACTCTTTGAAAGCTACTGAGATCTCTGTTAATAAACAGTCTCAAAATGCCTTTATGTCTGGGCCATTCTTGGAGGAATTTATAACCTTATAAAAAATTCCTTTAAATACCAATATTTTACAGCAAGACCATTTGGGGAAAATATTCACACAAGAGGATTTGTGCTCTTCTTGTCTGTTGAAATTCACTGTCTCCTTCGGGACCCCTTAGTGATTAACGCTGTCAGCAACGAAAGCAAGCGAACATTGGCAAATGCTGCTGGCTCCACACTCTGGCCCAGGGTTTCAAGGCCTTGGTGCAGTTGACATTTGGGCTGGGTAATTCTTTGTTGTAGGGGCTGTTCTGTGCCCTGTAAGATGTTCAGCAGCACCCATGGCCTCGACCCCTAGATATCATAGCCCCTTTCTCCAGATGTGACAAGGAAAAACTGTTCTCAAACATCACCATTGTGCCTGCTTCCCCAGTTGAAAACTACTGCTCTAGACTAGTAGAAGCTCATATCTTTTCCCTTAACTCCCATCCAACCACAGGTTGGGATATGGAGATTTTACTGAATGTTTGAAAATAAAAATAGTAAAAAAACAGAAACATAAAATTGAGTTAATATATTTTAAAATGCATATAGTTTATTGCACTTCATCTTGAATTCCCCCACAGGTTCAGAAAAGGAAACTTCTTTTACAACGCCAGCCTGCTCTTTGGAGTAGAAGCTGTGTGTCCTCCACGCAGAGATCCTCAAAGACCTTGTGACCACTTCTCAAACACATGACCAAGCACCAGAATGAGACTGTTTTCCATTCCACTTATGGCCACTTTCAAATTTTCATCTCTTGGTGAATTGACTGATTCCTGATGATCAATACCAGGAACTTCTACCCACTCCATAGAAATTCTCCTTTATTCATCTTTTTTTCTGTGACGTCAGTGGGACAAATACTTGCAGATACACTGGGACAGGCACATTCCTTCAAGAAACACACATGGAAGCCCAGACAATGACAGGCGAAGGAGGAAGGTTCTCCCTCTAGAGGCCCTGGAACCCCATGCTGGCACATGGTGAAAAAGTAAAATGTAAAATGACATAAAAAGTAAAATGACATAAAATAATGAAATAAAATAAAATTGATATTTAAAAAAAATTGCAAATGGAGAATCATCTTGGTCTTTTCCATAGAGAATATAAAGGTATTCCACGCTCGACAGAGTACTGCTTCTATAGAAACAAAGCAAATGCATCACTTTCAAATATCTTCTGTTTAATATAAAGCTTTTATTAACTGCCTAGAAAAAAAGTCTTACCATTACTATCTATGTTAGCCGTATGGCTTAGTGCTTAAATTATTACTAAATTTCTTGAATCCTATTAATATTGCGAAACTTTGTGCCAAACTTTGTGCCCCCTTGTCCCAATATTGACCATTTTGAAGTCCCAGGTCTCACAAGGCTCATTATTTCTATTCACCACATGGGAGATGTTATGCTAATAGGTAGAGACTGACTTACTTCCTTCAAAAAATACAAATTCTTCTTTTTTGCTACATTTTTTTTTCCAAATAAAGTTAATCATTTTAGACACGCTGTTGTACTGTATTAAAGATTGTATTCTTTAACTTGGTTTCTTAGTTTATGTCAGAAATGGTCATTCTTCAATGAAGCAACCAATAGGAAAATATATTTACCTTTTCTTTCCTTTTAAAATGTAATATATTTAATGTTCAAAATAGCAAACATACTGAAGTCATTAAAAGCTAAATTACCCAAATGCTTTTCAAATGAACTGCTGAGAAGACTTTGATCTTGTTAGCTGACCACACAATGACAGCCGGAGCTCAGCCTATCCTGATTGCGTGGGGGAAGTGTGTGTCTGAGTGTCACTGCTCAGTTGCCCGGGAGCCAGATTGGGAGCGGAAGACAATTAGGAAGCTCTGGAAAGAATACTCAGGCTAGTCTATAAACCTAGCATTTAAGGAGACGGAAAAAGTAGCCCTTCTACCATTTTGGGTGGCTATTTTAGTATAGTTTGTGGAATCAGAACAATTCTATTCATTATTGCCAAATCATTTCATTAAAAAAAATAAAAAGTATTTTAGAAAAGCAATGTGAACAATCTTGGAACATAGATCAAACAAATGGCCCAGGGAGGAAAGGCTACAGCACACATCCTTCCTGGTATTCCCTCTGCCCCGCACTCCCTCAGGGTCCTCACGCTGGCCCCTGGCTGCCCAGTGCCACCCATCCGTCATCCTGAAACCCCACCCTGGCCAGGCCCCGGACGTTCAAGTCCTTTTATCTTCCTACTTGGCATCTGTAGCAAAGAGTAGTGGACATGCTTATCGGTCTCTCAAATTCCTCTTGGAATGTCTGAGACTATCACAACAAATCCAATCCAATCCAAAGCTAATGACAACACCAGATTAATGTGTAGGAGAAATTCATGTAAGAATTGCAACCCTGTGGAAAAACACCACGCAGTAAACCGCTGTCTGCCTCCAGGTAGCATATAGACAGAGACAGTCTCCAAACGCCCAAGCAAAGCTTCAGGCAGGCCTGGGAGGCAGCTACAAGCCGACATGACTACCACGGGCTACCAGTGGTGATGCCGGGATTTGTTGTCTGCCTGCAATGTCATGTCGTGACATGCTTGCTAACACCCCACAGAGACAGAACAATACCCCTCGTGACGGAGCGCGCTTCCCCTGAGCCTGGCATTACACTGGGCGTGTTTGGTGGCTTGTCTTTTATCAATGCATGTTACACTGTGCTCGGGACAGTGACAGCGACTCCGTGATTCCGCCGTCTCCCGCTTTATCACAGCCCTCGGTAACTCTCTAATGAATATTCCTGTGTGCGTGTTTCTGACTGATAGTCAAACTCAGAACAAGTCCTAATTGGGTTTTCCAGTGCATAGAGAAGTGCCTATATTAGCTTGGCAGATGTCCCACTGATGTTAAATTAAAAGTACAAACATAGCAAGCTTAAAAGAAAAGTCTACTTTGATTGGGTCTTAAATGTATACAGAGAACAGAATTTAATGGATGTTCACATCTTCAGACAGTGTTTAAACGTGGCCTGTCCAAAACAGGAAAATTCAGCAAAATGCACGGCACGGGGGCCTGCTATTGGACTAGTGGAAGATATTAGCTGGGGCCCTTTAACTTCTACATAGAGAGTGGGAAGATGAAAGGTAATCAGAAATTTAAGGGAAAAAATCACCAGTTACATTAAACTGACATATTGCCTAGCTGTATTTGTTTCTAGTCTTTTTTTTTGTTTGTTTGTTTGAGACAGAGTCTCCCTCTTTTTCCCAGGCTAGAGTGCCATGGTGTCAGCCTAGCTCACAGCAACCTCAAACTTCTGGGCTCAGGAGATCCTCCTGCCTCAGCCTCCCCAGTAGCTGGGACTACAGGCATGTGCCACCATGCCCGGCTAATATTTTCTATATATTTTTAGTTGGCCAATTAATTTCTTTGTATTTTTAGTAGAGACGGGGTCTTGCTCTTGCTCAGGCTGGTTTCAAACTCCTGACCTTGAGCAATCCACCCGCCTCGGCCTCCCAGAGTGCTAGGATTACAGGCGTGAGCCACCGCGCCCAGTCTGTTCCTAGTCTTTAATCATTAGTGTTATCCACCAATTTCTCACTCCCAGTAGCAGCCTTCTTCACCCTCCTTGGCAAGATTTTTTTTTTTTATGTAGAGAAATGTATTCAAGGAACCTTGAATATTAAGGAAGAAAATATAAAAATGATCCTCTCTCCTTGCCCTTTATTGTACCTTTTACATAAATTCATGGCAAGACCCATAATGCTGTAAAGCACGTGTTTGTCTGCGTGCTTGCCTCCGGTGGCAGGAAATACTTTCAATTGTCATCGGATCCACGCCTAGCAAGCACACGGTCTGGCCAACACCGTGTCCTCCAAAAATGTTCACCAAAAATTGAATTAACCATTAAATTAAAGCACAGGTAAATTCATTTTCACATCTATGCTATCAAATTTTTGAAAGTCTGATAAACTGACAAACTGACCATGCCTATTTATAATTAATGTCATAAATCCTCAGGCCTAAAAGAATCTTCCATGCCCTGTTTAATTCTCTTATTTCATAAATAAGGACTGTGAAGTCCGGTGAGCATCAGTGATGTGTCCACGTTGCACGGCGCAGACCTGGAATTACTCACCCTCACTCCCCGCTCAGGGTTCCTTCCTGCGGATCCGACTCATCCCCTGCTTAGCGACTCAGTCAAAGCTGTAAGGTGGGTCTGTGCATGTAGACACGTCCCCTTTGCCTGCAGTTACCTAGATTTTAACCTCATTCTGCCCTCTCTAACTGAGGCCAGTCCCAGCAAGCCTTAAAGAGGGGGAGGGTCAGTCTGACAAACTCGCCTACTTCTGCTGTTTCCTCAAGAGAGGTGCCGAGGCTTCATTTACTGCAGGACGTTCCAGCAGCTCTCTAAACCCGCCAACAAAAAGAATCTTCGTCTCCCTGTCCTAGTCTGTTTTGTGCTGCTATCACAGAGTATCACAGGCAGAGCAGCTCGTAAAGGAAAGGAACGTATCGCTCATGGTTCTGTAGGTTGGGAAGCACAACAACTAGGTGTCAGCATCTGGCCAGGGCCTCCTGCGATGTCATTCCAGGACGGGATAGCAAGGGAACAGAGGACAGATGGAGGGTGGGAGTGGTTGAGCTCGTGCTTTAGAAAGAGCCCACTCCTGAGACAAGGCCATTCATGAAGCAGAGCCCAGAAGGTATAATCACCTCTTCAAATCCCATCTCTCAACACTGTTGCCTTGGGGTTAAGTTGCCAACACATGGACTCTGGGGGCACATTCAAGCCACAGCTTTCATCTGTTCGTCATTACCCCAAACACTTGACAAGGAAATACCCGCCAAGCAGGCATCTGAGGCTCTCTTGTTCCTTCCCACCTTCCCGGTCACCTTCTTATGTCATTCTTAGACACGCACAAGACTTGAGCCAAACCAGGGGCTTTGCGTTGGTGGAGTCCCCAGCCCAGCTGGCACCACGTCTGCTCTGCAAAGCCTCTGGCCACAGTTTCGGCCCCACCTACGGATGCCAGATCCGTCTCTCCCGCCAGAGCTGCACAGCCCAAGAGCGCTTCCTGGAAACAAGTTGAGCACACTCTCTCCCACTCCTGAGTATCTGTTGCTGTTGTGGTTGTCAACCACTGTTATAATGCTTTTCATTGGGAGCACTGTGCTTTTCATTTGGGAATTTCTCTTCATCCCTGCCAATAAATCATAAAATCTTTATATACTGGAAGAGTCATATGTATTCATTTACGCAGGAGTGACTATTTGAATTATTTTTAAAATGTTTTTGCAAGGGCACTGTTCGATGTGAGCCAGGTTCTGGCCAACCTGAACAAGAGATGACATCGGTGAACTGAGTCCCACAGCTAACACCACCTGCTCAGCCTCGGAGGGTCCACACAGGGCATCGCCAAGGCAAGTCGTGGATTATGCACATATATCTGTGATTAGCTACATGCAAGTAAACTAACATGGCTCCAGCTGTGTCCTGATTTTGTATTTTCCAGTTCATATCAGCATATGAGCTGGTGGCTATTCTTCTTTTTAAAAAAATCCTCTTCATTAAACAGTGCTTCTGGTGTGTTTAAGGCCAGCTGTGGAGAGGCAGGTCATGAGAGGGACGATGAGCCGCTGGCGACATGGTGTTCAGAAAGCCCAGGCTCCGGGTCCACTCCGAGGGACCCCACCAGCCACATGGATGCCTTCTCTGAGAATGTGGGCAGAGCTCCAGAGTGCAACCCCATCACCTTCCACACATGGTTTCTGCAGGTGTCAGTGGTACCAACCTCACGGAGGGTGGAGAGGCTGTGGGCCACTGCGGCTCGTGCTGAGTGAGTCCCGCAGTGCCTGGAGCCTGCACCATGCGGGCAGAGGCGTGAGGGGCAGCACCCCGGCTGCTCCTTTGCAGGTGAATGACGTCACCTGCTTGAACAGCTCCCTGACTTCCACACACCCACATGGGCCTGTGCTCAGCATGGTTTGAAAGGAGAGGCTCTAACTCTTTCAATAGGAAAACATGTCTTCACAAACGAACATAAAACAATTTCTGAATGGCAGATGGGGACGGAGTGAACAAGGTAGAGGAGGCTCAGAGGGCAGCCGGAGCGGAGGCGAAGGTCGCGTGGGACCCTCTGCAGCACGTGGCTTCACGACTTGGGCGGCCAGGGCCCCGTGATGGCTAACTTTATGGGACAACTTGACTGCACCACGGGATGCCCATACGGCCGGTAAAGCAGTGTTTCTGGGTGTGTCTGGGAGGCGTTTCTGGAAGAGATTAGTGTCCAGACCGGTAGACTGAAGAAATCACCCTCGCCGGCGTGGTGAGCATCATTAACACCATCAAGGGCAGGAACGGAACAAAAGGTGGAAGAAGAGCAGATTCTGTGTCTGAGCTGGGACACTCATACCCTCCTGCCCTTGGACACAGGTGCTCCTGGTTCTTAGGACTCTGGATTTGGACTAGAACTATAACTATAACCCTGGCTCCCCTGGGCCTCCAGCTTGCCTGTGGCGGATCACAGGACTTCCCGGCCTCCCTAAGTGCACAAATCAATCCCTTATGACAAACCTCTTTCTATGTAGCTCTCTGTATCTGCATATCTTACTGGTTTGGCTTCTCTGGACACTCCTGACCAACCCAGGCCCCTCTTAACACCGTGTTGTCTAGTGTGAGCAATGCACGTTACACCTCAGTCTTGGGGTTCTGGAACTGCAAATAGACACCATATATACCTTATAAAGCTTTCTGAATGATAAGTGTAAATTTAAATAATTTTCACTATTGCTTCCAACAGAAACAGAACAAGGCCTTGTCTTTATCTCAACCAGTTAAAAATGCTTTAAAAGGGTCTATATACCTTGCCAACCTTCTGCTAACTCTCTGTGTTTCATTGACTAGCAAGAATTTTGGAATTTAATAGTACAAATATTAAAATTAGTTAACACCTCTTTTCTATTAGAGAGAATAGATATCTTCATCCAGAGTACTCACAAAATATCTCAATAACAGGGGCAAATCATGTTCCAAATCACCCCCGTTTTGAAAATGGTCAGTTATTAGGAGTTCACGGAATGGCTCTAATCGGTCACTGACTCAGGAGCGACTCAGCAACACACCCATGCGTGGGGTGCGGATTAAAAGCCTAAACCCCCTTCTCACTGATCTCTTTGTGCTTAGAAGATGCAATTTAAGTCACTTCATCAGGGTCCTCTGTATCAAGGTCTAACTATTCATTCCCAAAGTGAATTTTGAACATAGATCGCATCCCACATGCTGCTTCGTTCCTGAATACGTCCGGCTTTTTCGGAATCCAGAGGCATGGTCCCAGCCGCAGTGCCGGCACTCGCGTGGGTTACCGCAGTGAATCAGTCTGGAAGCTGCTCCATGGGCACATTTCCCCCAGCTGAGAGCATTTTCTTATCAGCTTCTCCCACCCACATCTAATTCATACTGATCCATTTCAGAAGATAAACCTTGCATAGATCAACTCTGTGAATGAGACTCTGAGATGAAAGCTTATTCAAATTTGCTAACATTGCAAAGAAAGAAAACCTGCAGAAAAGTTAGCTCAGAGAGGAACATAAGCCTCTAGAATGGCAGATTAAAAATAACATATTGTCAGCAGAACAAGGAGGAGTGTGGAGTTCATTTTCTGCCTGATGGATAGATTATACAGTGTTCCATCTCCGACGAGAAGCCGAGTGCCGAAGACACAAATCTTTCCAGAGCTTGGCAAATGCCGGGAGTCTCAGCGTTTCTCTCTCCTGTAACCACACAGTCTGTACCCATCTGTGGCCAAGCATTTCCCAATGCTGCCATGGGTGGTCGCGGAAGACAGCATTTTCCAGATGCATCACATCCAGATACCTGTGGAAGAATTACAGTGCTCTTAATGAGGGAGCTGGCTGCCCTGAGGAGAGAGCTAATGCTTCAGGTATAACAATTTCTTCCTGCAAACCCGTGTGTGGAGACACACTGAATCGTGAACTCTAAGGGGTATCACTTAATGAATTTGTATAAAGCCAACTTAACTTCTGGGAACATAACTTAATTACTTGAATTTCAAGAGTACTTAAAAGTTTTTTTTTTTTTTAATATAAATATGACTGAGGAATTGTAGCTGTCCATCGTTTGCTTTTTAAACACAACTGCCCAAACTCATGTGATTGCACCAATGTAAAAGCTATGGCTGACAACAGTCCCGGTCCTGGGTCACAGCCCAGGACAGCCCTGCCGGTGTTCAGGGAACCCCCTTTTCCCATCCACATCTCCCTGCTCACCGGACTCGCCACGGCACCTGCGTTAGGTCCTCATCCCCGTGGCTGCCGTTCGCGAGGAACATCCGTGTTCCAGGCACTGCACCAGGACCCTCCCTGTATTACGGCACTTCCCCCTCACAGGAAACCGAAGTAGCGTGCAGTCTGGCTCACCTGTGGGAAGTCGAGTGATGACGCGACGGTTCCAGGGCACAGAGTGAAGGGCAGGTAGAACCTCCCGTGCATTTATTCTGTAAACCTGTGACCCTCGAGTGTTCACCCTCTACTCTCCCCCAACCTAGCCTGTCTGCCCACCTTCATTGGGGGAGGGTCTCTTTCCTACCAGCCTGCTTCTTTCCACTTTCCTCCAAATCAGCGTCTTCTTCTGATCCCCCAGGTAAGAGGTGAAGCAAATCATTTTAGGTGAGAGAAACACTCTGTCCAGTTCCTCTCAGAGGCTTTGACACAGGACTCCCCTGGCTTCATCATGGCGGGGAGCAAGCCGGTCAGCAGTGCTTCTGCTGTTTGCTGGTTTAGAGAAAGCTCACCAGCAACGTTAGCAAATGAGAAATTTTCCAGCATGAACTTTGGAACACTCAGAGGTGCAGCCTCCTGCCCCGGCAGGTGTCTCTCCCTACCGATCCTTGTGACGGGGCCTGTAAATGTCCCCCTAAAGAAACACAAGGGCTCCTGCTGTTTAGCGTTGCCAATCCCCAAGTTTTGTTGAAACAAAACGTCACTTGTTCCCTCAAGGAGGTCTCTATCAAGACTCTGATGCTGATTTCCCCACCCCAAAGTCCTACCTTTGTGCCTGGTTTCACCTACAGTCCCAGAGACTCCGGACTTACACAGCTATAACTGAATCTTTTTTCTGTTCCCCTTCAGATCACTATGTTTTAAGCCCATGCGTGCTTCGAAGCAGTAAGAGTTCACATTTTAAAAATTATCTTTAATATAGAATTCTGGAAAGTGTTATTTGGGGTTTTGAAGGATAGTACCAATAGTCAGAACACAGATTCAGTCATCCCTGTGTTTTGGAAACTCTCTAGTTGCAGGCTCCAATAGGCACCACGGAAGCGGATTTCCACTCCAGGTGCGCGTCCCTGTGCCGCGCCGGGCGTTCCCGTGCGCCAGCATTCCGTGTCGCTCGGGCAGGTGCCTGCGCCCCCCTCAGGCTGGTCTCCAGCATCCGGACGATGGCATCCCAGTTCCAAGTCTTAGAAAACAAAGCTTACAAGTTAAGTTCAATTCACTGAATACAAGGAAATCCTCGCCCTTTTCTTGCCCCCTCCAAGAAAAAAAGTGGCAATTTTTATATGCATTAATCATTTTGTAGAGTGTCATTTTCTCAAGGAAATCTGACGTGCCACTGGGTTACCGGGGTCCCGAGGCTCGATTTCAATCTGTACCGAGACTGAAGTTGAAAGTACTTCAAAGTGAGACAAAATGAACTGAACTCCAATGTAACCTGACACGTCTCTGCAGTGGTAAATCGAGGTGCCAGCATCTCAAAGTCAAACGCTGGCTCAGTACGACCTCCATCAGCATCTGTGGCCTCAGTGTTTTTCTTTTCCTTTTTTCCCCTCCCTTTGAAGACAGAGCTACTTGATGAAAGATAAAATATACTTTATCGGGGAATAGTTTGCTTAATATGTTCTAATACGTATTTCAAGGTTATGCTACCATCTGTCACTTTAATTAGTAACTTCTGAAACATCACAGCCGTTAAGTTGAATCCGAGAGAAAAGGACGGCAAAGGGAATCAGGATCCACCTGGGTGAGGGAATAAATCCATGCTTGGCTGACTCACCTGAGTCATAGAATTTTAGGACCTTGGAGTCAGACAGACCTTGGAAACCATTCAGTGCAGGTGATGTGATCTTAACCCTGAGCGTCTCTGTTGTTCCCTCACGCCCAGGGACCCCCAGGGCATGGCAAAGTTTACGTATGAAGCAAACTGAACTTAGCAAGCAATAATTCTTTTAAGTTTATAATTTTTAAAAATATATGTAGAGCTGCCAACTAGAGTTTCCTCATAGGCAGAGGTGGGTATGGTGATGAATCTGGGAGACCTGGCTCAGGAAGGACTCATGAGAGCTCAGCTCCTGCTCCTCCTGCCCCGCCCAGTGTGCTGTGAGCCTGCACATGCACACACCATGCACCTGCACACACCAAACACCTGCACATGCGCGCAGCATGCACCTGCACATGAGCGCACCATGCACCTGCACGTGAGGGCATCATTCATCTGCATGTGAGCGTACCACACACCTGCAAGTGAGGGCACCAGGCACCTGCACGTGAGCGCACCACACACCTGCACGTGAGGGCACCACGCACCTGCACGTGAGCGCACCACAGACCTGCACGTGAGAGCACCACACACCTGCACATGCACACACCATACACCTGCACGTGAGCACACCACACATCTGCACATGCGGGCACCACGCACCTGCACGTGAGGGCACCACGCACCTGCACGTGAGGGCACCACACACCTGCACGTGAGGGCACCACGCACCTGCACGTGAGGGCACCACACACCTGCACGTGAGGGCACCATGCTGGGCGCCCACCTGCAGCGAGTTGCTTTGCCTCTCTAGGCGTTGAACTCCTTATTTTTAAAATGATGACTCATGAGAATTCAATTAGATCTGTGTAAAAAGTGCTTGATATATAGCAGACACTGACAGATATAGTTCTTCTTACACAGTGCAAAGAGAATTCTGAGCAAAAGCAAACAGAACAGTGAAGATTATTTCTTTGCAATCTTATTTCACTCGGAATATCTCCTGGGCCTCTTCAAATTCTGAAAACAGCATGAGGATGAACTGTGTTTCGCCTGCAAGCCTCTAGATTGCAGGGTTGGGGACAAGTCTGGTCTAACCCTGTTTGTTGGATGAGGAACATGAAACTCAAAGGAGGTGAGTGTCCCTCCTAACCTGCCACCTCCAGGCTGCAGTAAACAGGACGGGAACGCAGAGGGGCTGGCTTGGAATCAACAGCCCCACCTGTAACAATATAGCAGCGATATTCCCCATTTTTCCTTCAAATTAGGAATCATATATCCCTAATGCTATTGCAAAAAAGGAAATCTTCGCTATAAGAAAATGTATTAAGTACTTTTAGCATTTAGCATGGAGTTTGGCATCATATATTTTAAAACATAAATCACACATGGCCCCTGGAAATGTTAAGCACTCAAGGGGGATTGTTTTAATATTATTTTTCTCCTGTTTCATCAGCCTTCCTCCTGCAGCCGGCTGTGGTCAAAGGGTGGTTTACCCCGTTAGGCTCCAGCTCCCCCAGCCCTTCTGGCAGATTACATTCCAGCCACAGGCCTAGAAGCACGTATATAGCTGGACTTGCAGAGACTCCACGACACAGGCTTTTCTCTCTGGCCTCCTGACTCATGGGCTCAGAGCTGCTTGCCTTTCTTGTGGTATTTACATAAAATATTGAATATTCAATACTCATTTTGTTGTCCTGGTTTTTGAGGGTTTTTCTTTTTTTGGTTTGTAATTTACTTTTTCCAGTTAGAGTTCCCCATTTATTGTGAGATTAATGGTCATGTTGATGCTTGTGAGTAATCAGAATTTACTAGACGTATGCACAGAACTTTACAAGCCTGAAGGAGTTTCTTTGCTTCTATTTACTGCTTCCTGAGACATCAACACCACCAGATTGCAGAGAGTCAATTACCACCCTTGCAAGGCCAAGCTATTCATCCCTGGCAGCTTAATTACTGGGGTAAATATATAATTGAGGACTTCTATCTTGTAAGACCACAAGCATTTTAAGGCACCTCATCTAGCATCAGAGACAGAGGAACTCAAGAAAATTTGAATGAATGAACAAATAAATGAATGAGTTTTACAAACTAATATATTTTCATTCTTTCTTTAATACTTCATTCCAAAAGGAAAACTGATTTGAAGCAATATATTCATTGTCTTAAAACAAACAAACAAACAAAAAAATAGAAAACTGGCAAAAGCCACTGGGCTACTTACACTGAAGGAGTCCGTAAATATGGAATGTGCCAGACCGATGCCCACAGCGTGTAGGAATGCCCTTTCCATCTCCACCTGGGCAGGGTTGGGGGCAGCAGGCTGCAGGGCCCGGGAAGTAGCATCAGAGCCACGGGAGCTGGAGGAGGGCTAGACCGGACTCCGGGTTGGGGTGATTCCCGTGGGGAGCACCTCACTGACCGCATCCCTGCAAGGAGCTGTTAAGGACTTTTCTGATGGGTGTAAATCTGCCTTACTGAGAACTATAATCTTCAGAGTCCAAAAGAACCCGTTTACTGAAATCCAGAATGCTTTCTGGCAATGTTAAGAAAGAACTAGAATATTGTTTCTCACAATTGTCTCGGTTACTTTGGGAGAAATAGTGCTGGTTAAAGAAAGCAAATTGTAGATTCAACTGTCATTGGGTGATTGTAGCCTGAGAGAAGAAAAAAATGTACAAAGTAGGCGCTCCATTAAAAAAACTGCATTTCTAAAGTACGTGACAACTTTTATGTATAGGTTTTACATTGAGCTTTACAGAAATTGCATAGGTATTTGTTGGACACCTAATATTTTCTGATCTGGCAGCCTGGAACCAAGGCACAGAGGGGACATTGCTAGCTCAGCACCTCCTGACTTGGAGGCAACATGGTGTTGCTCAGTGAGTACAGACTCTAGAATCTTAGGAAACTAGTTTGTGAGCCCAATTTCCCCCTTAACTAGCTGCGTAACCTGACACAAGGTACTCGGAGTCTCTGAGATTCGGTTTCATCACAGGAATATAATATCTAACTTATGAGGCTGATTTGACAATTAAGAAAATATAAATAATATATAAAATACCTTTCACATCATTTGCATTTGATAAGCCGATATTATTGATGCCCAAGCTAGATCTATGATTTGAATCTCCACATTGCTAGCTTTATGGTTTTCCTAATTAACACGTTGTCTTCCTCTCAAATCCAACCTGCTCTTGGTTACCGATTCTAATTAGACACATTTGCACAGGCAGCTATACATGCAGAAGAACAAAGGCACTGATTATACATGCGTGTGCACACGCACAGTGAGGCTGAAAGTCAGCGAGCTGCTCCTCACACCACGCATCTTGCACACATCAGGTGGCTTAATCGCCACACAATCTTGTAAGGTGAATATCATCATCTCTACACATAATTAAATTGTTCCTATGGCATTGCAAGACGCCACCCAGCCAGTAAGAACTGACGTCCGTGAGTTGGGGACAAGGTCTCTACTGTTCACAGGCTCCATTGTCAGTTACGCATTCAACCTGGTCCTTAAGAAGTGAATGAACTAAGATTCAAACATTCATCTGACTCATCCCATGGAGATTATTACAGAGTGCCTCTTTCTATAAACCTAGGTTTCAGCGGTTCCCAGCCTGGTTGTAATTCATAATCTCTGGGAGGGTTTTTATGGGCCTGGTGTGCTGCTCCTCAGACTTCAGCATTATTAGAATCTCCGCTTGTGGACTCTGGCCATGGGCGTCGTCCCCTGCCAGAGGTTCTGATGATCAGGCTGCGCTGATCACCTGCCAGACCCGTGCGCAGAGGGAAACTTCCTTTAGGGGAGCATCCAAAAGGATCTCTCCCCAGAGGATTCCGTGTATCCAGCTAGCAGTATGCAATAATTGTAATTCTCCTTAAGGGTGTAAGACATTATTATTTGTCTTACTGGAAGGCAATGCCTTCCTCTTTAACCTCTGCTGCTGTTTGATTTTAATTGAACAGAGGGAATAAGTTACATTAATCATTAGTTTCTCCAAAACAAGGACATATTTGCCCTTGATTAATTAAAAACAATAAGACTTTTCTCCAAATCTGGAATCGGGCTGCATTTGCTCCGGGAAAGCTGACAACATCAGAGAAGCACAGACTGGTTCAAGGGCAAATACTTTGCAAGGACAAATCTCTAAAGACTTCCCAGATAGACATCTACCACAGGTTCCCAAGTTCAGGTGCAAAACCTCCGCCCTGGCGTTCTCACCTCTAAGCAGCTGTCTGGAGCCCGCAATCTCCTGAGGAAAGAGCCACCACCTGTCCTGAAATTTGAGGGCACTTCTAAAGTCCTATAAGACTTCGCCTGGGCACAGGACAGAGGAAACAAGGACATTATTTTAGTTCAAACATTGTGGTCCTGCAAAGCATGTAGCTCTTTGGAAATAGACATTAAAACCTATGGTAAGAAATTACGAATTTAGAAGTATTATAAAAAGCAATTATGGTTCCTCAAATTCTAAAATCTGCTGCTACGGGGTCAAGTACTTTTACGTAATTGAAATCATACTGTATGTACAGTGAGGATAATGATAACAGATTACCTCCATAAAGTCACACATTTGGGTATTAGAAGTCAGATGTTTGTTCTGATTCTGCTAATAAGTTATGTGACCTTGGAAAAGTAACAATTTCTTATATCTCACATACAAAATTTCTGTGTATTTTCAATGATAATTCCACCACTGGAAAAGTACAATTCTGTGAATTCTATAAAATGATCTACTCTACTTAGCACCAAAAAGGAAAAGAAATCACTAATGTATGGGAAATTTGGATGTCAGACAGTAAGAACACACACACACATACACACACATACAAAAGTAAAAAAAAAAAAAATCTAACTTAAAGTGAGAGCAAAAGTTACATCCCAAACCAGGCTGAATTCCAGTAATTTTTCTTTTCACGCCAAGGAGACCATGAGTTGCCCTTTTATGCATATGTACATTATTCACAGCACATATGAAAGCTTCAGAAATAATTTTTTTCTCTCCCTGAGCAATCTATTTTAAAGGATATTTTATTATTTCAAATGAACATTTAGCTATTTTAATAGCTTTTTAAAAATCAGTTATTTTATGTACACGATAGAGTAAAAATATATAATATCTCCACTCCTATTGTGGAGTAAGGATATTCCACATTCTGCCCCTTTGTAGCAGCAATAAGAAGAATGTCCAAAAAAAGTCAATATGAACCTTTTTAGGTCCCTGAAAACTAACAAAAGACTTACCAAAAAAAAAATGAGGGATGTTTATTCAAGAAAAATGTGTTTTTTCAAATATTCTTTTTTATTTTTCTCTTTCCTCTCTTTCTGGGACTCTCATTGTGTGTGTCTTTCTGTGTGTAGAATTTGGGGTTAACAGTATTTACTTCCCCTGCGTTAAGGACACTGCTTCACCGTCTTCTCTCCCAAGCTGTTTCCAACAAGGAACCTGCTGTCATCTTTGTGTCTGTTTCTGACGCATCTTTCTTCTCTCTCATTTTTTAAGATGATGTTGTTCTCATGGGTTTTGAGCAATTTGATTATAAAGTGTCTCAGTGTGGTTTTCTTTCTATGCGTTATCCTAAAGTTCACTGAAGTTCCTAGATCTGTGGACATATAGTTGTCATCAAATTTGGAAACATTCAGTCACCGATTATTAAAATATTTTTTCTGTCCTCCCCATCTCTCCTCTCTTTCGGCGGCACCAGCTATGTACCAATCAAGCCACTTGGAGTTTGCCCACAGCTCACAGGCACAAATTTCAATTTTTCAAATTTCGCTTTTTATTTTTCTTTAAATAGTGTCTTTTTCTGTCTTCATATTCACTAATGTTTTTGTCTGAACCGTCTAATCTACTAGCAATCCCAGCCAATGCATTTTTCATTTCGAACATTGTAATTTTCCTCTACATCTATTCAATTTGGTTCTGTTTTATGAATATATCTTCTGTATCTCTGCTTACTAACTTTTTAGTGCATGGAATACAGTTACATTAACTGTTAGTGTCTCTGTCTCCTAATCTCAACGTCTTTGTTGGTTCTGAGTTTTGCTTCGTTCCCTTCCTCTTTATGTGTCGTATGTCCCTGCTCCTTTGCGTGCTTGGTAAGTTTTGATTGAACACGAGAGGTGTAGTAACTTTCATGTGCACTGTTTATATATGACAGAGCCAGAATCCATGCAGGGCTGCAGTGCAATCGTTCTTTCTGTTAAAACACCTGCGTATCGGGGTGTGGCACAGTGAGGCGGGTGGAGTAACTTCCTCCAAGCTAGAATATTTAACTAACAGGTTTTAATCACAGAAAAAAATATATTATTGAAGCATTATATTTTTATTCTCTTTGTTCAGGGTGAAGCAAGGGTTCCTGGCATAGCAATTAACTATATTTTCTAAATGTGTATTATAACGTGAAATATGTGAAAAACCTTAGGGAGGGATCATATTAAGGTTTGACTTCAGAATACCATGAATAAACATCTGGAAGCACAGGAGACAACAGATGGATCTGTGTCTTTATAAAATATATATTTTTGCATTTGCCAAACAAAGTCAAATCTATTTTAATAGTAAGAAAATGAATGACTGTTATAAATATAGATTCTGGACAATTTCTCAGAATTTGTTTTATTTAATTTATTCCTGCATGAAAGTGATAAGTGATATTAATTGGGAGGCAGCAAAAACATTCATCACCTATAAAATTTTGGCTTTAAAATATGTTTCTTATCATTAAGTAAGATACCTCAAACTTTTATTTAAAAATTCTTCCCATGATGTTTATGGCCACCGTGAAGAATCACATTGCAAAGCTCAACAGAAGAAAATGCTACGCTACCCTGGCTTGGAGATCCCAAAATGTTAATAGGACAACTGTGGAATTCTCAACATATTCTCCTAAATTTGGTTTCACTGTTCATTCATTTGAAAGAAGATGTAGTTATAGCATAATGCGGTGTAAGAGGTCTGGGTTCAGGAGTTGGAGACATACATTGCAATCTTGGCTTTGTCACCTTGACCGTGGGCAAATTGCTTCCATGATGAGTATTTCTTTTACTGTCCAATGGGGAAAATAATACTGTGACATTATGGTTTTAGCTAACCCCACTCCTCTGCATCCATGTGTTGATTTCCCCTCAGGAGAATTACTCTGGTAATTCTAAGAGTGCATTTATTTGTATTCATTTTGGCAGGGATTTGGGGAGCCTCTTGAATTAGTAATTTTGGATCTTTCATCTGGTTTGGAAAATCATCAGCCGTTATTTCTTTCAATATAGCTTCTGCCACTTTATCTATCTACTGTCATTTGGGGTTTTCATTAAAACTGTAGTGGATCTTTTCACATATTTTCCACATTCTTCACACTGTCTTCTGTATTTTTCATACTTTTGTGCCACCATGATGCATTCTCACAGTTTCCTCTCTAACCTAAAGACACTATCTTTAGCTGTGTCTAAACCAGTGTAAAATTGTTCATTGAGCCTTTAACTTTGTGTATTATAATTTTTTATTCTGGATGTAGTTTTTGATTTTCAATCAAATCTTCCCTAACTTTACTAATATTTTTTATTGCCTATAGATGCTTTCAAGCATATCTTTTATTTAATTGAAGACAGCGAGTGTACTTATTTTTGTATTCTCTAGCTAATCATTCTAACATATCATCTCGATGGGGTATTTCTTTTGTCTGCTGTTTTCCTAATGCTTAATCATAGTATAATGTTTCCTTGTATACTAGTTATCTTTGACTGTGTTGTGATTTTGTCTTCAAGATTATCTGGAGGCATAATTTGGGAGCTAGAATACCATCACTGTTCTCCAGAGAGGATATCTATTTGTATCTACTGGATCACTGAGTGCACTTCTGGTCTGAGACCACTTTGATGTAAGTTCAGATGTAAATCCCCCTGGACAATCAGGCCCCCGTCTGACTCCTGATTTACCTCTGGCCAGGCTGCTCCCACCTGTGCAGTGGGTGGGTGACTGCCGGAGTACCCAGCTTGCACATCCGTGATTTTGACTCTCGACTTACTTGCCCTTCTAAATTTCCAAAAATGCAGCTCACCTTCACGGCTATCTTTCTTCTAGGTCTGCAAATGCCCATAAGATCTAAGTACATTTGAGTTTTCAACTTTTGTTTTTGAGTTCTTGATCTCCTCTCATTTTCTAGTCCTGGAATTCTTTATTTTCTGATTAATACTTAGATATGTTTTTATAATTTTTTAAAAAAATTTTCTTCCTTTTATAAGAAGATTGGTCTGAATAACCTGCCTTACTATTTCTGGAAACAAAAGTCTTAGTCACCTTGTAATTTCTACCTCACTAGGAAGTCAAGTGTTCATAGGGCATCATAATGAATTCCATTTTAACCCATATGTCCTTTTATTAAGCATGTAGTATATGTTAAGGACTATATCACGATTGTTGATTATCTTACCAGTATGAGGTAGGAGCTACCTTCATTTTAAAGATGATAAAGCTCATTCTTAGAGACCCTATTAATTTTCTGAAGCAGGAGCAGTGGAGCAGAGACTGGAGCCTCAGTTGTCCTGGCCCCAGGGCCCCTGCTCGTGCCTCCATGCCTCAGGGGTCCCAGTTGCCACACTGCTGGAGCCAAGTCCATCCACCTGCTGTGAGAGTAGGGAGACAGGGCCTGGGCCCTTCTCCATATTCAGGTCACCAGCCCAACCCTCACACAAAATAAAAGATCACAGAACATGCGGTGAATGATCCCATGAATATATGGCACATAGATGCCTACATAAATGTCCCCATGCTACCTGGGGACTCTGTTCAGCATGTGACTCCAGAACTAACATTGACTCAAAACTAGCCACAGTCTGCAGAATTGTGACTGCCAACTTGAGAGAATGGGAACCTGGGGACCAGAGGGAAAGCAGGACCCCGGATACCTGAGTGTACGCAGCGTGGACCTCCACCCTTCCACTTAGACTAGGGGCACAGACGCTGTATTTTCTCAGCACGTGTTAGTAATTCCAAAATTGTCTCACAAGCCATCATGAGAAATAACATATTTGAGGTTAAGCATCATGAAAACAAAACACTGAAAATTTTCATTGAGGCTTATTTCATTTCATTTCAGTGTCTTCCAAATGATTGCATAAGCTTGTTTTCTCTTCTGCTTCACACGTGCGTCAAGTCCATATTTTCTTTCATTGCATAGGGAAAAATGTAGTCGGTGAGGGCAACAGGGGAAAAAATTCTATATTTTGTGTTACCAAGCAGTTAAAAAGTTCTCTGCTGGTACAGGGAAGTTTCTTGTAGAGGCACCACCTCAGCCTCCTTCATAGCCCCATGGTCTGGTAAGTGGCCGCACTTGGGTCTGGGAGTCTCTCTTAGGTGAGCCCTGTTGTTCTCAGGGCCTTTCCTCACCATCTCTCCGTCCACTTCTTTATTGCATGATGTGAAGAATTAACTTTCTCCAGTGGGCAAAATCTGCTGCACTTCCTGTCTTCTGTTAGCGTTCATGCAGAAGAACCAGGATGGAGACAATCTGGAGGATCTCGACTCTTGAATGTGGACATGACCTTTCAAAGTGCAAACAGGTTGACCATCTCTAGGGACACTCAAATTCACATAGAGTTGCTCCCGGACAAAGAATGCTGGTGAAGGGGGAGTTATATGGTTACAAAGGATTCAAGGTCTCAATAAAGAATGACTTCTCAAGGTAATCATTAATGTTTAAGTAAGTTTGTCCCTGAAAGCAAATTATGTTTGTACTTTGTCTTTCACTCTAGGAAGACTTGGAATTCTATCCATTACGGCAGACTAATATGTAAAAAGTGAATGTCTCTGCTGGCTTATCAAGGGTCAATTTTTATATGAATGTGATAATAGTAGATGTGTCAGTACAGGAAGAAGGTGCCTTTAATGATGGAAAATTTGATGGAAAGGCATTAATTTTAAGATCCTGTAGTTCAGCCTGGCAGACTTGCCCACTGAGTTACAGATAAGATTTAACGTGTTGGGCAGTTGTCCCTATTTCTTTGTTACACATGAATGTAACAAGTATGCACCATGATGAGTATCAGTTGATGCTGATTCTATTTTCACAAGATGGGATGTGAGCAATGAATTCCTGTTTTGTTATATTCCATATTTATGAAACATTGAGCATCATTCTTTTCATACATTTCTGAGTGAGTGTTTACTGAGTACCCACACTGGACAGAACACTGACATTTTAAACTACTCTCCCAACCCTCTTTAACAAAACCTGTTTTTAAAAGAACTATAAAGTTTCTATATGAAAATGTCACTGGGAGGAAATGTCAGTGACTTATAGTTTTAATAATCTTTAATTTCAGGCATAGAGATCTGAACCCAAGATGTGCACCAGTGGATTTCAGGGTTTTGCTGTGATTGTCCTTTACTTATTGATGTCATTGAGGGGAAAGTGTCCATCACCCCACGTGGAAAGTATTTTCCAAGGGTGACCTTGAGCAAGTTTCTTGGCTATGGAGTGAAGAAAGGGCCTTGAAGGCAGAGGCTATGATTTTGACGGTTTTGTGTCTCATTGTCTAGAACAATGCCTGCACCATGGTTGATGTTTTCAGAAAGAATCATTCAGAGAATAAATGATTGGTTACTTGAATGACTGTCTCACTAAATAAATGGAAAACAGTGATTTGTCAAAATGCATTGTAAAGTCCCATCGTGTGTCCCTCACATTCATTCTCATTGTTAACCAGTGTTGGGAGAGCCGGTCTTGTGTACAGATGAATACAGAAGCCCTCTACAGGTCTGTCTATACTTACAGGTAAATGTGATTGTCTAGAACTCTCTCTCCTGGCCACACATGCTGAGTAGAGACAAGCGGGTCATGCAGACACATACAGTGACATAACAGCCACCCTCCTGAGGTCTGAAGCCAGGTGGTTAAGAGCCCCATTTTATCCCAGTTAGACCCCCATCTCTGCGTTATGTTGACCTGGTTGAAATACCAATTCCACCACTTCCTGTCTAAGTTATCAATGGCTCACAGTTGTTTACTTCTCCTCTGTAAAATGGGGAAAATAACAAAGATGCTGTGAATTTAAATGAGATGCTGCAGGTGATGTGTTTAGCATAACACCTCATCCACTTTAGCTGTGACTGTAATGTTTGCAAGTCACAACTCACCATTCCCAAGAAGCCATGGTAGCAGAGACCAGCACAGCCAAAGGCTCGGTGGTCTGAGCAGCAGACACTAAAGCAGAGAGATGGAGTTGGGCCCAGGCTCCACTGTAGGAGGGACCCCGCCGCCACCCCGTCAAAGTTACAATGGAGACTTCCGAGGAAAAGCGACTGTCAGGCTTGTTAAGTAGATGGGGATTAGGACATTACGATTCCAGAGTATTTCTGCAAATATGTCAATTTGTTATATCTCTGGCAAATCATATATGTGTGTGTATGTGTGTAAAGAAACCATATATATGTATTAAAAACTATATGTAACCTGTGGTTGGGTGACAAGTAGGGGACATTGGAATATTAGGCACCATTAAATATGTCTTTAAAAAGAATGTTCAGGGTATGGGAATAGTTGTTGTATGATATAAAATGAATAAAAATGAAACAATAAATTATGTGCATAGAAGAATCTCATATATGTATAAATAAATATGTACATACTTGATTTTTTTCTCTACCAGGCATTGGACACAGACCCCTTTAATAAAATAATAATCACAAAAATAATTGAAAACTCCACAAAAGACACCCAAGCTCAGACATGGAGGAGAGGGGCATTTGGAGGAAGGTTGCCCAGGCTTCCCCTGTGCCGTGTAGGCGCAGACCCATTTCACGACAGGCCAGCACTCGGCAGCTGGAAGAAGCCAGATACCGGCCCAGAGGAGGGCTGGAGTCGCACTGACTCTATGCACACGTGGTGGGCGGTGCCTCTCCTGCTTCCGGCTCACATGCTCATGTCTCACGGGAGAACGGAAGGCCCTTCCTTTTGGGCAAACCCAAACCCTCACTTCTCCCTGCCCACCTCTCTTGCCACCTCCCCCAGCCAAGTCGTTGGGCCCAGGGTGGTGGCTGGTGGTGGATGCAGCACAGTCTGGCAGGGTGGGCTCTGGAGGACGGGCTGGTCACCTCTGCTCACTGTGCTGTGGGGCCTCGGGCCTGTGCAGACTTACTCATGCAACCAACGGGCATCTGTGGCCAGGTGACCCCACCATTTGGTTTTCTTTTCCTTTTTTTATTTCCCCCCCAGGACTCTGCTGTCTGATTACTCTAATGAGGTCACGGAAGCCTTTGCTGGCATTGAGAGGCGAGTCCTTGGTGCAGGTTCCAAGCCCAGCTGCTGAGTCTGAGCGCCGCTTCCTTGCTTGTTCCTCGAGGGTTTCCTCAGTGCATCAAGTCAACTTGGCCTCTTTGGCCACGAGGATCATCAGCAACGACTCCCGGCCTTTGGCCACCAGGACCCGCCGGTGGAAGTGGCCCCCATGCTGGACCCTGGGATTGTTTGTGACCCATCCCATGTCCTGCTCCCACGCAGCCCAGAACTCCTGCCCAGGTGTGCTCAGAACTAGAGCAGAAGCCGTTGGGGACTTGAAATTATAGGGACACTCAAGTGACAATCCCGAGGGACTGCTGGAGGCTGCACATGGGTGGACCAGAAGGAGAGTGAACACCCACTGGGGTTGGAGGTGACACCTTCCCAGGTACATCCCAGGAACCCCTCCAGGCCCTCAGGTGAAGAGCTAAGAAAGAGATACACATCTGACTTTAAGTTATAAACGGTGTGTTCCTTCCAGCACGTATGTGTGTCTAGACATTTTTTTCCTTAAATATTTCTATAGTCTCTGAACTTTCCATAATGGTATGAATTCAGCAATATAAAAAAAGCATGGGTTTATGATATGTAGAATGAGACTGATAGGATGTCATTTCTTAACTTAAAAGGTGAACGACAACTTCCCTGAATAAAAAGGAAAATGATTTTGCCTCTGAATTGGCTTATTTGGAATTAAAGCTCATTCGTTTCTTGTTGCTTGACTCTAAGTTACTTATTATGTCTTTATTTCCAGCCAACTCTTATCCTGGACTTTTTATCACAATCATTTTGGTGCCTGTGAAATGTGACCATTCCTAGGAATCACTGTCCACACACCTAAGAATAACTGGGAAGTAGCGCTCAGGTAAAGGAAGAGGAGGTCACGGGGGACAGCTTTCCCGTGGGCAGGGCTGTCCCTCTGCACCCCCAGAGCAGAGGGACGTCAATGGATCACTATTACAAAAACAAACAGCTCATGAGTTCTATTTCCAAAAACCCCTTTTCTGTAGGAAAAGCAGTCAGTGGCTCAATGTGAACTAGGGTTTGCTACTTGCCCAAGCGACTTCCCTGAAGCCCTGTGACCAGCTGCGTCCTTCCCACAGATCAGGGACCGTATCCCTGCTATCCAATACGGGCTGTTTGTTGGACCACTTGGCGTCCCCAACCTGCATCGTTCTTGCTCACACCCCCATTAGGTCTTAAAGTTTGCTTGTTTGCAGTGGTTCTTTTTACTGACGCACATTAGGCAGATTCTCTGGGCTGCATGTTATTTTGGGTAAGTCCCTCCGTACAGAAGCAGCCCTTCTTGTTTTGATCCTATGTGCCGTGTCGACAGGAGAATGGCCTACAAATTCCAGCCAGGGGGAAAAAAAAGAATTGGCCAATTAAAATGCTAACCACTTGATTGAAATGGTTCAATTATGAGACGACCATATTGTAAGTTCACACGGAACAAAGACTCCGTATAAAATGCCTTCTAGGTTGAACATCCCACTAAAACATGTTTGAAGTAAGTAATAAATAAACAAAATCTCTACTTCAAAAAACTAAAAGTAGGGATTAGAAGGAAACAGATAAATGACCCCTTTGTAGAAAGGATGCTTTCTCCCCTTTTACACTGACTAATTGACAACCATGTGGGTATTTTTCCCCCTTTCCAGAGAGAAGAAAAGATTTGAGTTGGCTCCTATCCCATTAGCGCAACTAGCTGGAGATAAGCCATCTGTCACTGCTGCTGCTGGCTTCAACTGCCACTCGAATTGACAATGAACCCAGAGACCTGTAATAATTGTGGCTGCGCAGTGACTTCGGCAGGTAGTGCCTTCCTTTCAGGGTCCATCAAGCCCCATCTGTGCCCGCCTGGCGCCCCGCTCCCAGGACGCTGCTCTCCAGGAGGTGGCAGGGCTCTGCGCAGAGGGGTCGCCTTGTTAGGGTGGCTGTGCTGGGGCCTGGGAAAGGCAGGCCCGTGATGAAATCGAAACCCTCCTACAACTTGTAAGATTTTAATCCTACCGTCAGGCATTCACAGCATCTGTCACTCAGCCCGAGCTGTTTTCGGGGAGATCTGCACCAACTGCTTTTGCTTGTTGCACTATTTTTATAATTCTTGTTGTAATATTTGTTTCCATAAGGGTTTTTTTTTTGCTAGTATGTTTTGATAAATTCACCTTAGGTTGTTGTTTTTTTTTTCTTTTTTTTTTTCCTTTTAATGTCTGGCTTCCTTTAAGGTAAAGAAAAGCATGCACATTTGAGATTGCCCTGGAAATAATGAGGAGGTCATTGCAGATGGTGTGGGCTGCAGTATGTTTCAGCAACCGGAACCGCATGTGACCTGCAGGCTGGGCAAATACTGCAGAACACAACCTGCATCTCGTGCACCAGGCTTCATTCCAAGAGCTGTTTCTTTTACAAGTGATTTTCCCGCTTAACAATGGTCCTGTTTTCTTGGGAAGTAGCCTTGTTGTCCTCTGGGCTCAGAGATTATAGTCCTGCCGACATTTTCTTCAAGCTTCTTGGTGACACATGAGTGACAGTGGTGTGAAGGCCTCAGCCAGAGCGGCCAGTCCTCTGTGACAATTGAAGGTGTCCCTGCTGGCCGAAAGGCTGCCGTGTTCAGGTCTTGCTTCCTGGTCCAGGTGAAGGAGACCACGGCGATGTTTTCATTCATCCCAGCTGCAATCTGCTGCCTTTGTTTGAAAAAAACAAAATCTAATTGCTTGCAATGTCCTTCAGACTATGCTCTGTGTGCCTGAAGCATCTGCTAACACAGATCAGAGCTGCAGGTTCTCTGCGTGTCTCACTGGAGAGAAAACAACGTAAGGAGAGGACAGCTCAGGGAGCTCTCAGGCCGGCAGGCTCCACGAGACCATCCTACAACAACAAAGACACTCCCTCAAAACCAACTCTCCTTTTAAGCCGCAGTTCTCCAGCGCAGCCTAGGATGACTTGCTTGGAAAGCCCGGAGGGAAGTGCAGTCTCAGTCTCCCCTGGACCCACACAGGGACCCTGGAGCAGACAGGGGGCAGCGGTGTCCTCAGGGCCTACAAAGGAGGGTTTGGAATCTGGGCTGCGAGACGTCCGGCTAGAGGCTCAGGAGAAGAAGAAAGCCCAAGGGAGTCCAGGGAGAGGACGGAGAGGCCGCTTTGCAGGGTCGCGCAGGCGGAGTCCACTGAGGAGGCGGTACTGGCGCTGATCTCTGAGGGGAAATTTCACGGCATGCGATCGGGTGCAGAGCTGCTCCGGGCAAAGCAGACTGACCAGCTGGGCAGTGGCCTGGGAAAGGGAGATTATCAAGGAAGACGGTGTCCTGGAGCAGAGCAAATGACCCGGAGAGAAGTGGGGAATTAGCTCCTGGAGCAGTCGGGGTAGATCCTACAAGGCACGGTGTAGACCTCTAAGGAGATTTGGATATTTTACTGAATTCCACCTGTAAACATCATATTAAGCTCCCCCATTATTGTTATACTAAGAGGTCTCCTTTAACACAGCAAAATTTAGCAGAGAAAGCAAACAGAAATCGGAAAGTGTTCTCAGATATGCTGGTTAGATACATCAGCCAAGCTTAACGTGAACATGAGAAAATATAACTCACATCTGACCAAAGGAAAGTTTTAGTCTGGCTGTTTTTATTTTTTACAAAATCATTCGACCATTGGGTTTATATGATAAGCTTTTTATTTATTTTATTTATTTGTTCGTTGTTTGTTTTGGAAACAACATTCAGAAAAGTGACGTGATCCATTTAAAGTCAAACGTCAAATTGAGGCTTGTCCGGAAAGCGGGACTCCTGGTTAGGGAGGTCTCTTTCCAGAAAAGCCTGCTCCGCGGTTTTTCTTTTTTCTTTCTTTCTTTTTCTTTTTCTTTTTTTCTGCTGCAAATATTCTGTAAATTGTACTCACAGTTAGTCAATCCTCACATGAATGAATGCTCTTGAGCTAATTTCATCCTGTCATTTTGCATCACTAAGTTCAGATGCCACACTCCGTCCTGGAAGGCTGGTCCCACTGACATTTGGAACGAGAGACAGTCCTGATAACTTTCTCTCTCCACTAGAACGCTGCTTCCCCAAGTCGTGTTTTTTAGGTCTTTGGTCAGTTCACTGCCAGTGTCTTGGGGCTGAGAGCACCCCTCTGAGCATTTGGGGACAATTTTCTCTGTGAGGTTGCACCCCCTTATTTCACACTAATCTGTTCTCACGCCCTGCTGGTCCCACCCTGGGGTGTGTTTAAACTGCACCCCTCCCGAAACCAGCCTTAGCCAGGCTTAGACTCTCTTGCCCCAGTTGCTCCCCCCCTACCCCCCTCTGTAAGCTGGTCCCCCCATCTCCTTAATCATTAACCTTGCGGTTTGGATCCCTTCCAATCTGTCTACATCTTCAGGACTGTAGAAACAATCCAGCCCTCTAAAAATAAACAAAGCTTTCTGTGCCTTAAACTTCATGATAATCTGCACAATGAAATGTTGATGTCCATGGTTTTGTCTTCTTCTCTGTCTGATGCCTACATTTCCTTAGACTCTCTTACTTTTTTACCTTAATACATACATAATTTAAAATCATTTATCTATTCATATTACAGAAATGCCTTGAAACCCCTATATAAGCAATTGTTTCTCTGGACAGTCTGTCGGGGGAAGAAAGGAAAAAAAACTTTTCCACTGGCTCCCGTCTCTCATGGGTCACACACTCACTTGCCTCAGGGCTGCCAGTGCCCTGCACTTGCAGACTGTGTGACATCTCGCCCTGCGGCAGCCACAGGGCAGCCCCGGGCAGGGGTGAGAAACACAGGATGCTGCATGAAGCAAGTACCAAGGGGGTTGCTGTGCTTGTGTAACGCTGGTCCTAGCAAGAGCTAGGACAAGTGGCCACAGCTCCTCAGAGGGGTGAGCCTCAGAAGGGGGGAGACAGCAGCATCTGACACAGGCATGCTGTGCCCTAAGGGAGGAAACAGAGAGAAACCTAACACAGCGTGATAAACACTTTGACAAGCATGTCCGTGAGATAGCATGACAAACCCCAGTGAGGCAATAATCAGTCTAGAGGGGTTACGGAGGGGTTCCCAGCTGAAGCAAAGTCTCAGAACTGGTGTGCATGAGCCTGCATATGTAAAGAGGAGAGAGCAAAGGAAAGAAAAATGGGAGACATCAGAGAGAAACTCAGACCCTGCCAGGAGAGGATCTATGTGTGCAGGAGTCAAAGGCACAAGGGGCCATGCACATTTCAATATTTTTTTTTTGCAGTCTGAAAATCTTCACAGTATTAGTACAAGCCAGCCACGCGGACCACATCAGTGTCCTTTCTGGGTCTCCAGTTTCCCTTCACTTCATTAGGCATGCCAATTTCTATTACAAGTGTCAGCATCACTGTAGCGAACATTTTTTGTAATATCTTTAGACCCTGAGATCAAATGTATAATTAATGGTTTTCCCCTGTTTCTTTGTCTTCTAATCTATAAAATGAAAAATGGCCCAATGCTAAAAGGTGGAACTGGTTTACAGCCCAGAAGCTGAACTCATTTCAGCCTCTCGATGCCCTGCAGGGTGTAGCATCTCCCTGTGTCTCAGCCTCGGGAAGGAGGGACTTGCGACCTGACTCCCTTTCCCCGCTTGCTGGGAAAGCTTCCCTGGCGGGGCATCTTGCGTCCCGCTGCTCACACCTGCTGCTGCCACAGGTCTTCCATCACCTGTCAGTACCAGTCAGTAAGGGCTAGCAGTAGTCATTAAGCCTTAAGCTGACAGTGTTCAAACTTAAATTTATTCCTTTATGCAGCAATTTCAGGCACCAGCAATAAGAAGCAGGGGGGATGCCTGTCACCTTCACCCAGGGGACTGCCGAGAGCACCACACCTAAGGCTGACCACTCCGAAAGGGAGGGTGGCCCCGAGATCCACTTCAGGTGCATTCTGAATGAAGTAGGGGAGAGCCCTAAGTGTTTTATTAATTTAGGTATTTTTTCCACACTTCTTCATTGGCAAACTCCTCTTCTGAATCTGTCACTCTGCAAATCTCCGTGGTTTCTCAGCACGGGTTGTCTTTTAAAAACTGATGTCTTCGAAATGCAGTAAAGTCTGAGCACGGACGTGTTGCCTCAAGCACCCACCGCTTTGGGGCTGTTGGCCCAGGTACAATTTGCCCTTTCACTCAAGAACCAATTACAAGTGGAATTTTTTTACTATTTTAAATTTTTGTGTAAGTCCATATAAATAGAGCCTCAGGTTGCATGTACAGTATCGTAACCTATTTTCTCATGATAAATATATTATAACTATGTTCCCATGTTTTTACTATTCTTTACCATGATAGTAATGATCGTGTGATAGTCCATGTTCCCTCAGATGCCTACATTATAATTTATTTAAACAATTCCCTGTTGCGCCTTTTCCTATTTAGTTTGTTTTCAGTGCTTCATTGGGACATTGAAACTTTTATTAATAGCATGTAGTTCTTTGCCTTCATCTGCATATTTCTTCATACATATAATTTTATTTAGACTTATGGTGTCAAGAATTCATGTTCTGATACATATTTCCTAGGATGAGTCGTCAAGGAAAGCTATTAAGGAGGAAGAGGCTTTATTGGACATCTGTGATTTACAGCGCACTGTTGAGAAACAAACCAAATATAGAATGCAATCTTGCCTTTGGGGATTTCTAATCTAATTAGGGGAAAACTTACATTTCTGTATATCATACATACATACATATATACACAAACATATACACGATTTTTTCTCATGTATATAATATATAAATGGTTTTTCTTTAACAAAATAATTCACTGTGGCAGAAGAAGCCCTCATACTCTGCCCTGATGTACTTTTAAGCATCACTAAGCACCTCGTCTCTTTGTAATTCACATGCCAACAATACACATGATCGATTATGTTTATTTTACCAAATCTTTTTTTTTTCATCTGTCTTGATTGCTCTGAATTCCTCTGTCTACCAGAACAACAGTTGTTCACCTCTGGAAAACTATCTCTTGATTCTAGGTAAAGAATTTTTACTTAGTCACTTCAGTATAAAGTGTTTTAATCTTAATGAGTTCATGGATAAATTTCAGAAGGGATCAGTGAATTTGAATGGAAAAGAATGTTTTTCATGTTCACTGGCCTCCATCTCAAATTTAGCCAACAGACCACAGGCATGTACAATGCAATATGATTGATTTTCTTTGAAATCTTATCATATATTTGCGTGCGCATGTGTGTAGGTATGTGTCTATTCCAATAAGGGGCATATAAGTTTTGCCAAAGTACCTAATGGATCCAAGGCACATCCAGATATAAGACCCTCCACCCTAACTAGCCTTCCCGATGCTCTGCTGTGTGACTTTCTCCCGTTGACATATTCCTAACGCCACCATAACCTGCTTTTGCTTTGCTGTTGGTAAGACTGTTTCCCTGTCAGACTGCAATGTTCTTAGGAGCAGAGGCACATCTTCATTCCACATCTCTGGCTCACAGTTCAAAGTGAAACATGAATTAATCATTTAGTAAATGCTTATTGAACTAAACTAAATGGAAGCAAATCTTCAGAAAAGTCTTTGAAGTGCGACGGGATTTATCACGGGCCTTGAGAGCAGGGGCTGGGGCTGGCCAGGAGTGCGGGGGAGGGGGCGGAAGGCAGACGCTGGGTGGTGGCTCCAGTTGTGGTTTGCACACGGGACGAAAGAGGGATGAGCCAGGTGACAACTGGCATGTTCAATCCTACAATTTGGGGTAAAACGATGAAAGGAAATTAGCCCATTGTGAATGCACGTGGATGTGGATGGGTACCTCAGTCCCGTTATGAGAGTTTCAGATTCAGGAACTAACTTCAAAATAGCTTTTAGCTTTGTGTGCTTTTGAAGGGACAAGTGAGTGGTATCAGTTACATATTTTTTTAAAAAAAAAAGTCAGACAATTGCCCATTATTTTCACCTACAAAATCATTATTAAAATATGCACTATGGAGTAATTGTCATCATGAAAATTGTTTACCTTAAGCAGTTGTTGGGGGACGCTGGATTCAGACATCAAGACAGGATTCTTTATATTGCAGTTCTCTAAGTCACTCAGATTTACGTGGGTCAGGAAGATTTTCATCCCTGGGCGTCTCTCCAGGCCAGTGTGTTTTAGAATATTCTTTGTGCAATGCCTCCCTATCCCTCCCTTTCCCCGATTTCTGCATGCTAAATGGAGAAGTGTATATTTATTTGTAGAATGCTGAACACTGCTGAGCCTTGGAAAATGAGAACAGGGCAAAAGGCCTTCTGAGATGTCTCTGCTCCATTTAAATCATGCAAGTGTAGCTTCTCACTACGGTCTCCTATCAGTATTTCCTAGCATGGCTTATAGGAATTTTCAAATAAAATATTGGGAATAAAATGGCTAATAATCACGAGACTACAGTACCCATTTCACGCAGAGGAGTCTCTGGGTTCTGGTTGTAGGTGGGTTCTTAGTGAGAGAGGACCACCACCCAGCTTAGTTGAGGGCAGCAGCTGGGTTTTCCTTGGAAGCCTCCCACCAGGACCACTTGATCTTGGAGACGCAGATGAGACAGAAAATGTGAGCACTGAGCACCAAGAGCACATCTGATTGCTGGTTAGGGAGAATGTTATCTTTTAATTCCATCATTTTTCCCTAGAACATAATTATAGGCCAGCTACTAACTCTTTATTGTTGTTGCTTTTAAATATGGCAATACTGTGATTTACCATATTTGAAAGAGAATATGTAAATTACCAAAAAATGTAAAAGAATGTTTAAATTGCTTTAAAAATATGTCATATCCACCATGTCACTGTTCTTGCTGATGAGAAACGACTTTTACCTTCTTACTCAGAAGGACGTCGCAGAAGCAGAAGCACATCTGAATATAATTATTTGGAAGCTCCATCCAAACATTTTTCAAAACACATATATAGTAACATCAAATAAAATTAGAAGCATGGTTTCCAAGATCCCCACTAAGAACTGCACCACAGGTAATACTAGAGTGGCAATGGTTACAGTTAGACTCACCTAATCATTTATTAAAATGTGGTGGCAAGTTTGGATCAGGAAGATCCAAGTGAAAAATAGACTTAAAAGATTTTATTAGCCTTCATTTGTAAAAAAGTCTAAATTTTCCTTCAGATCAGTGCAAAGTTTCTCTTTACCCTGTATTTATATTAGCAAAAACAGCAACAAAATCAAGACAGACAGAAGATTCATGCCTTAGCTGATACCTGTACTGTTGACAGCTTTTAATTCCTCAGGGAATCACCCACGCACAGTGAAGACGTGCAGAGGCCCAGGGTCTGCGGGTTTCCTCCTGGAGCTCCTGGACTTGCTCACCGTGCGCCCGCTGTCCTCTGCCTCCACTTGGGGCCTGTCCCACCCCCATGCTGCCGCCCACCCCTGTGGCCTGCACTTCCCACCCATCTAGGGCTTGGCAGAGAAGCATCAAAGGGACCTGGGTGTGGGTCCTGACTTCTTTACTGAGTAGCCATGTGACCTGGAGCAATCATCGTGAGTTCTCTTGAGTTTCAATTTCATGGCCTCTAAAATGTAGGCAACAGTCACAGCAGAGGACGGCTGTGTAATTAGAATTTCCCTCCGCTTGATTCCTCCACACCCACCCTGCACCGAGCTTCATCGTCTCCCCGCAAGACTGTGCATCCCCTCCCAGCCCGTGTCCCTGTCCTACCGAGCCCTCCTCTGTCCCATGTCCTCTGCACCCAGCCATCCCTGCTATGTCGTCAGGTTCCAGCTGCTCACGGCATCCTGAGTGGAGCCTGCTCTGAGTTTCTCGGCATTTACGCCATTCACTCATTCTAGACCTCCACGCACTCCTGTGACTATCTCACAGTGTCCTTCTCATTTACTCCCAGGAGGCAGCAGATTCCTTGACAGGAGACTCTGCTCGCTACTCTGCACTGCCTAGCTCAGGGCTGGGGGACAGCAGGCACAGACACCTGGGCAAATCGACATGTCTGTCTAATTTTATAACACATTTCCCCAGGGTCAGGGCCTGAGGACCTCTCGTAAAGGCTAGTGTTGAGTAGAGTTATTCATTAGGAAAGAGAAAAATAGGAGTGATATGTGCAGAGTCTCCAAGCTGATAAAGAACTACGCACAGAAACAATGTTATCTAGAAAAGTGTGGCAAGCCACAAATCAGATTTTTTTTTTTTTTTTTTTTTTTTTTAGGACAAAAGGGGCTTTGATGACAATGGATCACGGTAGAGCCACCTGGAAGAGCAGAGGAGCTCAAGGTAAGGGGTGGATTAGTCACAGAAAGGTGAAAAGACAAAAAATTTAGGAAAGTCATAAGTCAAAAAAGGGTAAGGAATCAGAGTTGACTAAAGATCAACAAAAGACAAAGGAGGTGAAGGCAAAGAACAGTCAGGCGGACACCCCAGACACAGGCATCCAGGGCAAAAAAAAGTCACTCTGGGCCGGGCGCGGTGGCTCACGCCTGTAATCCTAGCACTCTGGGAGGCTAAGGCGGGTGGATAGCTCAAGGTCAGGAGTTCAAGACCAGCCTGAGTAAGAGCGAGACCCCGTCTCTACTATAAAGTAGAAAGAAATTAATTGGACAACTAAAAATATATGTAAAAAATTAGCCGGGCATAGTGGTGCATGCCTGTAGTCCCAGCTACTTGGGAGGCTGAGGCAGAAGGATTGCTTGAGCCCAGGAGTTTGAAGTTGCTGTGAGCTAGGCTGACGCCACGGCACTCTACAGCCCGGGCAATAGAGTGAGACTCTGTCTCAAAAAAAAAAAAAAAACCAATAGCTATATCCATGTTATATGTGATTTCACATCTTACTTATCTTTTCAATCCTCCTAACCAATGCCAGGTACCAGGGAATGTATGGTAATTAAAAGAAAGAAATGCTTCTTGAGTCTATTTGTTACTGTGTCACCTGTTACCTTGAGTAAGTTATTTAATTTTTCCATGCCTGAGTTTTCTTATTGGAAAAATAGGGATAATAATAATAATTCTTACATATTGTATTAAATCCACATAATGACATTAGTTGCTTCAACTCTGTTTGACTGTAATTATGTAATTATTAATGCTATCTCACTAGGTTGTTACAATGGGATTTGTCATGTGAAAATAATTAATATACTATTGAGCACACAATAGACATACAAATTATTGTTTGAATCATGATCCTAGCATCTCTTTGCTCACATTCTCTTTTCTGCTTTCCCCAAAAGGATATTCTCAACTAATGACAGGAGGCACAATTAGATGTACTTCCTGAAACAGTGCCATTGGGATTGGGGAATCCTTAGAGAGGAAAGTTGTTTGGATAGAAATAGATATGATTTATCAGTTAGGGCTAGGGCTGTGGAAGGTTTCTTGGTATCATTTGGGGACAGCACTCTGCTCAGGTGGACTTCAGGGCATTCTCCTGTAGGACAGCCTGCTGGGAAGCAGTCTAGTGCATGGCTACTGAAAGGCAAGGCTTGCTCTCACTGCAAGCCTCGTTAGGTGAGTGGAGAATCCTCCCTTGCCTAATTTCTCCCATACTTTGGTTCCCAGCAGATCTTGGGAGGCAGCAGAGCCTGATGGCTCATCTTTGGGCTGAGAGACACCAATATACAGCTTTCCCTGAGCACTGATTCATCCTTCAGTGCTCAGTATAGACTCACATGTAGAAGGATTTTGCCCCACCTTGATCAAGGAATTTGGAAAAGGTAAAATGGCTTCAAAGAGGAGTTGTATAGACATAAATGACTGTTACCGAACAAGCTGTTTCTTATTCTACATTCATGTTAATAAGTATCCCATAGTGTCTGAGGAGAGTCATCATTGCAGGAGAGAAACGATGTTAGATTAGATCTCACCATATTTGTGCTTTAAGCCCGATATGTGTGACTTCAAGAAAGTCACTTCACCTCTCTTGGCCTTTGTTGCTTGATCTATAAAATAATGTCTGTCAAGCCCCCTACCTCCACTTCACTTTCTAAGAGGCAAGATGTGTATGTCCACATGTGTATTCTTATGTGGCAGTGTATATACTAGGTCAGTATGAACAAGTGTGTCATGTATGTATCTACAAATTTGTGTGCTGTCTGAATGCATATGTATCTGTGACGTAAGTAAATATGGTCATTAATGGTGAATGTATAATGCATAGTTTTGAATGTATATAATTATGTGTGAGTGCTTTGTATGTGACTCCATATATGTAGCCATATATATGTTTCCATGCAAACGTGTGCATATGAATGTGTGAGATAATTGTACATGCATATGAGAATGGATCCATACATTTGTGTCTATTGTAACAAATACCATCCTGAAGTTTGACCGCAGTCTAAATCAGAGTTTCTTTTTCAAGTTACAATAGGCACAAGGAAAAGAGAATCCATTTCAATCTGCCTTTGAAAGAAGCTAGGCATCTACTCACTAGGTGGAAGAAACCAACAAATCTATCAGGGATATCGCTCAGAATGGGGCAGACCAATGTAACCTCCTGGAGGGATTTTGTCTTCCTGGGCTTCTCCAGTTTTGGGGAGCTGCAACTCCTGCTTTTTGCCTTGTTTCTCTCTCTGTATCTCATCACCCTGACCAGCAACGTCTTCATTATTGTAGTCATCAGGCTGGATAGTCATCTGCACACCCCCATGTACCTCTTCCTTTCCTTCTTATCCTTCTCTGAGACCTGCTACACTTTGGGCATCATCCCTAGGATGCTCTCTGGCCTGGCTAGAGGGGGCCAGGCTATTTCCTATGTGGGCTGTGCTGTCCAGATGTTCTTCTCTGCCTCATGGGCCTGCACCAACTGCTTCCTCCTGGCTGTCATGGGCTTTGACAGATATGTGGCCATCTGTGCCCCACTGCACTATGCCAGCCACATGAATCCTACCCTCTGTGCCCAGCTGATTGGTACCTCCTTCCTGAGTGGATACTTTTTTGGGCTTGGAATGACACTGGTCATTTTCCGCCTCTCGTTCTGCAGCTCCCATGAGATCCAGCACTTTTTCTGTGACACCCCCCCAGTGCTGAGCCTAGCTTGTGGGGATACAGGACTCAGTGAGCTGGGGATCCTCATTCTCAGCCTGCTGGTCCTCTTGGTTTCCTTCTTCTTCATCACTGTCTCCTACGCCTACATCCTGGCAGCAATCCTGAGGATCCCTTCTGTTGAGGGGCGGAAGAAGGCCTTCTCCACCTGTGCCTCACATCTCACAGTGGTCATTATTCACTATGGTTGTGCCTCCTTCATGTATTTGCGGCCCAAAGCCAGCTACTCTCTTGAGAGGGATCAGCTTATTGCTGTCACCTATACTGTGGTGACCCCTCTCCTCAACCCCATTGTATACAGTCTAAGGAACCGGGCTGTGCAGACAGCTCTGAGAAATGCTTTCTGAGGGAGCTTGCTGGGTAAAAGATGAAGGCTAGCCCACAAGGACAGTCTCTTCTGTGTAGGGCATAGACCAGGAGTCCAGGCCAATGGGCCAGATATTCAGGGCCTCAGGCCAAAGCTGTCCCAACCTCACGCCCCTGGAAGAACGTGATCTTGCCTCCTCCTGCCCTTCCTCCAGGCTGCTTGGGAACACACAGGCTCTGCTCTGCTCACTGTGTACAACTCACAAAGAGTTTGTAACTTTTCGCTTTCAGCCTTATAGATGCCACCCCTAGCTACCGAAACCCATTAAGAATTAATAATTTTCTGAACTAAGATCATTAAGAATTTTCTAGCTGAGCTGAACAAAATGAGGGAAGTTTAGAGTGCTCAAGTTTAAGGCTGGGCTGGCAGGAGCCATATCAGGGGTACTGCAGAGATTTCTAAAATCATTACATAATTAGACTATTTGCCCTGTAATGTTCTTCCAAGATTCAAAATTCAGTGATTATCAGTATGCTAGGTTAGTGTTATGCCTCACTAAATGAAAAGGTAGGTTTTTTCCTACTGGGTATTTTTTTTAAATAGTAGTACTTAGTATCTCTGACTCATTATTACTTTGCCCGCCTTGTTTTATATATATATATATATATTTCAGAAGATTACAGGGGTACAAACGTTTAGGTTAGGTGTATTGCCCTTGCCCCACCCGAGTCAAAGCTTCAAGCATGTCCATCCCCCAGTGTGCACCACACACATTAGGTGTGAGTATACCCATCCCCTCCTCCCCACTCCTTGTTTTAATTGATTATCCAAATTGAGTAGATTCTATTTCAAAAAATATATTTACTTTATATTTTCCTTTATAATTGCTGATGCTCTGTGGTGGTCTCATGATCTTGGGTGTCAAGGACCCTCCTCACTTGGGTCATTCCCCAAGTTGTATACAATCCTTTTGAATCTGTTGCAGAACTATCTATCCTGCCTGTTTCACTTTCCACCTAATTGTATCATACATGGCACCAGACATTCTTACGGATAAGCAAAAGTACAATGAACTCACATAGCTTTCAGGTAGGAGTTTGAATGCAAGCTCTTCAACTTACAGCAACTCTGGGTAAGTTATTTAACCTTTTCAGCTTCAAAGTTGTCATCTGTAAAATGGTTGTAACTTCCTAGTTTTGTATTGGTGACCAAACAGGATCATGCATACACTTATAAAGGATTTAGCACAATATTTGGATCATAGAAATCTTCCAATAAATGTCAGCTGCTACTAGTAATAATGTATTAAGGAAAATGATGCTGGCTTTAGCTTAGGGAGAGTTACTCTAGGGAGAGGATTAGAAAAGGCTTCTTGTCTAAGGTAGTACTTGAAGTAATTCCTAAGGATGGGTGCGTTTTGAATGCAATGACTGGGGAGAAAAGACATTCTTAGAAAAGAGGACAGACAGCCAAAGGCTTGATAGTAAGACAACATAGGCCTATTTTAGAGTGTGGTGCCTTGTCCAGAGGGGCTGGAAATGCCTTGCAAAGGATGCTCCGAAGTTAGCTTCCAACAAGACTTCTTTATTATAAGCAGGCAGCAGTTTGAATATCTTGCTTCAGACATGACCCTTTTGGCAGTAGGAGACAGGACACAGTAAAACTGAGCAGAAAGTACCGTGGCTTCAGGGAAGGATTTAGGATAATTAACCAAGCAGTGGAGAAGATGATATATTTCAGCTAGGAGAAACCAGAGGCAAAGAGATCAGTAAGAAATTCACTGCCATCATCCTAAAGAAAGGCAAAGAGGCTTGAATACAGATGGCGGAATTAGAAACTGAAGGAAATTACAAACATAAAAGATTTTGAAAAGGTAGGATCCGCATGATTTAGCAATGTGATAGAAGTAGGGCATGACTTCAGAGACAAAGAAAGAACTTAGGCTGAGAATATACTTTTCAGACAGGAATCCCTATGTTTCCATGTTCTCACGAAAGCAATACATCCTTTAGCTATAATTTGATGGAAACCAAATTTGGGTGGAAGGAAGCTAGATCTCAGAGAACAGGTTGAAGAAAAGTAGGTAAATTAGTCAGATGGTAGTAAGAGCCTGGGTCAGGAGAGAAAGGCCATCTACCCTAGGGTCCTTTTCACTATAGGCTAGAAATAATCCCTCACTGCACTGAGGCTGTGTGAACAAATTCATTTCCACAATCTATTCAGTCCATCTGGCAAAATAGTCTCTAAATACACACTGAGTAATAGTGGGCAAGGATGTTCCAAGAATTGCTAAGTAATACTCAAGGGTCCATCTAACTTCCAAGTGTAGGAATCTTAAGCATGGAAGGGTAAAAAAAATCACTTGGACGTATTTTACAAAATAGATGTTTCTGGGATTATTTCTATAAACCTTGACACAACTGATTTGGGATGGGGACAACAGAAATAGTCTGCAAAATCTTCTTAAGTCATTCAAATCCTCTCCCTTGATTAAGGACGTGACTATGTGCTTTAAAAACTCTTCTTCCAGGTACACACATAGAGCAAAGAAAAGGCCTCTCTGATGTGAACATGACCACATATGTTCAACTCATGGTCCTCTGAAAGAGTTAATTAATACCAGAGACTCTGGAGTCAGACTTGCTTAGTTTTAAGTCTAGTCCTGACACTTTTTAGATGTGTGACCTAGGGCAAATTTGTTAAAATTTATGTGCCTCCATTTTCTCACCTGGGAAATGGAATGATGAAAATATCTACTGTATAGGGATTTTGGGATGACAATTAATATAAAGTCTTTAAAATAAAGCCTGCTATACATTAAGCACCCAATGCACCCATCTATTATTAGAGTTTCTAGACAGTATCACTTTAGGTTACCCCATCTTTTGTCTAGTTGATGTTGGTGGAAGCCAGTGTCAGCAGTGTCCAGCATCTTGTACCTCATGATATAGGTGGACGAAGAAGAGTAAAGTGCTATCACCTGGCACTGTGTCTGACTGGAGAAGACAGGAAGATGGACCTAGTTCCCTGAGATTTGAGAGGATTGAGTACAGGGAAATAGGTCAAGCTATAGGTAGAACACAGAACCAGGAATCAGATGGCTGGCATCAGAGAAGGCCATAAAAAAAAGAAGTGAAGCGACTATCTATTGTTTTAAATATCCATATCATTTTGTGAATTTAAGAGGTTCATACATGAAATAGTTGAACCAACAGGTTAATTTTTTCTTTTTCAAATAATACGGAAATTGTGAATCAAATATTAGAAATAGAAATTGTCAAACTTTAATAAAACAGGCTGGGCACGGTAGCTCATGCCTGTAATCCTAGCACTCTGGGAAGCCAAGGCGGGAAGATCGCTCAAGGTCAGGAGTTCAAGACCAGCCTGAACAAGAGTGAGACCCTGTCTCTACTAAAAATAGAAAGAAATTAGCTGGACAACTAAAAATACATAGAAAAAATTAGCCAGGCATGGTGGCGCATGCCTGTAGTCCCAGCTACTTGGGAGGCTGAGGCAGAAGGATCTCTTGAGCCCAGGAGTTTGAGGTTGCTGTGAGCTAGGTTGATGCCACAGCACTCTAGCCCAGGTAAAAAAGTAAGACTCTGTCTCAAAAAAAAAAAAAAAAAAAAAAAAAACTGTAGTAAAACCGTAAAATTCAAATATGATGATGTTGAAATACCAGAATTTTTCAACTATATCAGGACAATAAAAATCAGTATGCAGAGAGTGCACCTACGTGCTTAAGTATCTGCCTCTGTGAACAGCTACTTTTCCAACGTAAAAATGCATCAATGTAAATCTCTCTCCAGTTAAAGAAGTTGAGGCTGAATTCTGCATTGAACTGCGTCACTGAATTGCATCACAGTGTAAAATGGAAGACCTGACCTTAAGATCTTGGTATAGAAGTCAAAGGCCAGATTTCTAGTTCTTACCTGAAAAACAAGAAACATGGTTTGGTGTTATTCTTGTTGTTGTTGTTGTTGTTTGGTCTGCGTATAGTTTATGTGTTTGTGTTTAAACCAAAGTTCAGTGAAATGAAGAAAATGTGATTATGTTTCTATTAAACACACACACACACACACACACAAGGGTGAGTTCTGTTGTTAGGAGAGAAAGAAGTTTGGAGATCCTACCAAGCAGTGGGAATCTTGAAAGAAAAATCAGAGATGTAGCCATAGGGCTGGAGCTTAGAAACAAGCTCTAAACTATAAGATATAAAGAAGATAATTAACAAGAGGAAGACAAGGATTCCAGTTCAAAGTAGGTGGAAGATCAAGAAAAGATGAGTATTAATTAGTAGGCACTTAACTCTGAAATTAAAAGGGAAATTTGATACAAGTTCTAATTGTTATAATATTATATATCAACTATTTATAGTCCTCAACTAAATTATGTATG
>CAUYRT010059970.1:0-11709 GCA_963574885.1 Lepilemur ruficaudatus
GGCCGGGCGTGGTGGCACACGCCTGTAATCCTAGCACTCTGGGAGGCCGAGGTGGGTGGATCGCTCAAGGTCAGGAGTTTGAAACCAGCCTGAGCAAGAGCGAGACCCCGTCTCTACTAAAAATAGAAAGAAATTAATTGGACAACTAAAAATATATAGAAAAAATTAGTCGGGCATGGTGGCACATGCCTGTAGTCCCAGCTACTCGGGAAGCTGAGGCAGAAGGATCGCTTGAGCCCAGGAGTTTGAGGTTGCTGTGAGCTAGGCTGACACCATGGCACTCACTCTAGCCCGGGCAACAGAGCGAGACTCTGTGTCAAAAAAAAAAAAAAAAAAAAAGAATGCCCTGGATGAAACATTAAAAATTATAAATCGTATTAAATTTAGGCCTTGAGTACACACGTGTTTGTAATATTCTCCATGACAAAATGAGACGTACATATAAGCACCCTTGCTGCATACTTGAATTAAAAATGTCAGTCTCAAGGAACAGCACTTAAGCAATTTTATGATATTCAAGCTGAGCTTATCATTTTTGTCATGAAACAACATTTTATTTGAAAACAACAACTAACAAACTATGGACATTTAGAATCAGTACTTGGCTGATATTTTCTTGCAAATGAATAAAGTAAACCTGTCACAAGGAAAACAACTGACAGAATTTATTGCTAATAATAAAATTCAAGATCTATTATGAAAATTAGGATTGCAGGAAACTTCTATGAACCCCTGTGAATATGACAGCCCCCTGATAGTTAAAATACTTTTATGATGTGATCAGTCTTTATATTAATGAATGTGATTATTGTAAAATGAAAGGTGTCACCATTTGGAATATGTGCCTAACTAAGTGAATCAACATTTTCAAAACGACAGATAAATGCTGTTATGAAATCGTGCATGGATAAAAGATCAATTCAAAATGTAAGATATACTGATGGATTTTAACATAACAGAAGTTTGTTGATATGGTTACAGTCCACATTGGAAGAAACTACCACCTGTTGCATTCTGGTGTATTTTCAAAGGAGAAAATCTACAAATATCTGAAAATGCCTTTAGCATACTCTTTCCTTTTCAATTATTAGCCTGTGTAAAACCATCTTTTCTTCATATATTAATACTTCAACCAAAACAACAGATTGAATGAGTAAGCAGATATGAGAATCCAGCCATCTTCTGTTAATCCAGACACTAAAGACAAAACTGTAAAACAATGCCATTTTTTCATGTTTTTGTTTTGGAAAAATAGTTATTTTTAAATAAAAATTCTATTTATGTTAACACATAATGAGTTTATTATTATTTTAAATTCGTTAACTACTTTAAATAATTTTTAGTTTTAACTTTTAGTATGGTACTATAACAGATATAACCTACATAAACAAAAGTTCTTTGGAGTTCTCAATACTTTTGAAGCGTACAAAGAGATACTAAAAACACAAAGTGAGAACAACTACTATAAAAAATCTAGGACTGAGGATCTGAACTTGGCAAAGTTAGCATAGCAGGCTGGCTGCATGAATGCAGAGAAAGAGTTTACAGCAGGGATGAGCACCCTCAAATCCACAGACCTCGTGGAACTAGTTCATAAAAAATCCCTCAATCTCATTTCAGGGTAACAGCTGCCTCCAGACAAAGTAGCAAACTCTTACTATTCCAGCTTCCCAGATGCAGGAGAGGTCCCTCACAATAGCCTGATTGAACTACGTACACCTGCTCGCCTATGCTACAGCACTGGTGCCCTTCGCTTCCAGGCTGCCACCCATACCAGAAACTATTAAAAGTGATGGGATGACACCCTCCCAACCCGTTTCATCAATAGACTATTAATAGAAAAGCATTTAGAGTTTTAGTTGTAGGAAAATACTAAGAGGCTACTTACTGCTATAAAAAATCAACCATCCCTTTGACACTGTGAGGCTTACAATCTGAACAGGTTCATTTATAACAGAAATTACATAGTTTCATGAAATAGCTACTACCTATATAAGAGTGTTGGGGAAAGAAAAACAAGGACAAAAAATAGAATAAATGCCCAACAGAACATGTATAAGAATGGAGGGACCCATCTTCAGCCTTCACAAACACTTTCTTCAAAGGATGCTGAGAGCCCAAGCCCACTTCTTTGCCAGAAGAGTAGCTTTTCCTAAGAGGAACACATGTCACAAATTCAGATTTTATATTTTTGTTTCCTTTTGTTTTTATTTTTGACAGGACCCAACACTCTTTCAGAAAATGAGTGAGCCAAAAAGTCCATATATTATTCAAAACAAAGCTTCAGACAGGCGTGGTGGCCCACACCTATAATCCCAGCACTTTGGAAGGTGGAGGTGGGAGGATTGCTTGAGCCCAGGACATCAGGCTACAATGAGCTATGATCTTGGCACTGCATTCTATCCTAGGTGACAGAGTCAGAACCCATCCTCCCCCCAAAAAAATCTTCAAAAGATGTCACAGGATCATAAAAGAGCAAACCAACAAATCCAGCAAACATTCCCAATACAAAGACACATGTGGAAAGTCTTGTGGCTGAGAATGAATGAATGAATAAAAGAAAATAAGAAACTAAAAACTGAAAAGACAAAACTAAAAAAATAAAAAAGTTCCAGTAGGAAAGGAACTGGGAAATGCTCCAGGACATTGGTCTGGGCAATGATTACTTGAGTAATACCCCAAAAGTACAGGCAACCAAAACAAGATTGAATAAATGGGATCATATCAAGCTAAAAAGGTTCTGTAAAGCAAAGGAGACAACAATCAACTAAGTGAAGAGACAACCCACAGAATGGGAGAAAATATTTGCAAACTACCCATCTGACAAGGGATTAAGAACTAGAATATATCAGGAGCTCAAACAACTCAATAGGAAAAAATCAAATAATCCAATTTAAAAATGGGCAAAAGATCTGAATAGACATTTCTCAAAAGAAGACATTCAAATGGCCAACAGGTATATGAAAAAAATGCTCAACATCATTAGGCATCAGAGAAATTCAAATCAAAACTACAATGAGGTGTCATCTCACCCCGTTAAAACGGCTTTTATCAAAAAAACAGGCAACAATGAATGCTGGCAAGGATGTGGAGAAAGGGGAACCATCGTATTCTGTTAGTGGGAATATAAATTAGTGCAACCACTATGGAGAGCAGTATGGTGTTTCCTCAAAAAACTAAAAATAGAACCACCATGTGACCCAGCAATCCCACTGCTAGGTGTGTGTATCCAAAAGAAAGGACATCAGTGTATCAAAAAGATATCTGCATATTCATGTTTATTGCAGTACTATTCACAAGAACCATGATTTGGAATCAACCCAAATGTCCATCAGTGGACGAATGAAAAAAGCAATCGTGGTACATACACAAAACGGAATATCATTTCACCATAAAAAACTAAAATCCTGTCATTTGCAATAACATGGATGGAACTGGGGGACATTATGTTAAGTGAAATAAGTTAAGGACAGAAAGACAAGCCTTTCATGTTCTTCCTCATATTTGGGAGCTAAATATTAAAACAATTGATCTCATGGAGCCTGAGAGTAGAATGATGGTTACTGGAGGCTGGGCAGGGTAGTGGGAGGAAGAAGGGGATGAAGTGGGGATGGCCAATGGATGTAAAAATATAGTTAGATAGTTAGATAGACTGAACAATATTTGACAGCACAACAAGGTGACTATAGTCAACAATAAGTTATGTTATACTTTAAAATAACTAAAAGAAAAGAATTTGAATGTTCCTAACACAATGAGATGATAAAGCCATGAGGTGATGGATACCTCAATCACCCTGATTCGATTACTACACATTGTATGCTTACATCAAAACATCACATGTACCCTATAAATATATGCAACTATTTATGTACCCATAATAATTAAAAATAAAAACTTTTTAAATTTTTTTTATTTCAGCATATTATGGGGGTATAAATGTTTAGGTTATGTACATTGCCTTTGCTTCACCAGAGTCAGAGCTTCAAGGGTGTCCATGCCCCAGACGGTGCGCACCGCACCCATTAGGTGTGTATATGCCCATCCCCTCCACCCCCCTCCCATCTGCACAACTTTTTTTAAAAAAAAAAGAAAAAAAAGGAACTGGACCTGGTTTTATAGAAAAATCAGAGTTACAAAACCTGCCACCACCACTTAAAGATACTGTCAATGGCCTGATGAATACACATACGGCCAAAGGAGGTGTGAGGAGCTAATATAAGTTGGTTACGTCAACGACCAATGAGAAAACTCTCCATCCAATGATAATCCAGTATCCCTCCGCAGGGCTATAGGAGAAGCATCCTTCCCAGGACTTCGAAAAACTGTGTTAGGATTATTGACTGCACATCAAGTTTCCAGACTTGGCAGGCACCGACCTCTGTGAGGTTTAGTTTCTTTTAATACAAACTAAATGAATCCCTAGAATAACCTTTCAACGAATCATCGTTTTCCATTTCTTAATCTCAGGATTTTAAAGTATAGCACTTCAGTATGTGTAATACACAATCGATATGGGCATCAACTTGCAAAATATATCGGAGCCTCCTTTCTATCATGCATTGGATGCATACATTTTGTTACGCACATTTAATCAGTTTATATGAAATATTTATTAACAAGATAAATGTTTCCAATCAAAACTATTTGTGTCAAATTTTGCACTACTCAGCATAATGACAGCATCAAGACTATCAGGAAAAAAAGACTATCAGGAGACATACTTAAAATTTTCCTTTTGTGAATAAAGCAACCAAATTAGTATTCCCACCACCAAAAACCAGACCCTTAGATCTCCTCTGCCCTTCCTCCTTCTCAGACAGCTGATAGCAGCAGTTATCAGGGAGGTGAGCCCAATACAAAAATGTGTATGTCATTATGGTCAAAATCGGGTGATTTCACCTCCTCCAAAGATGAATTAGTTCCTTTTTATTCATATGCATTTCTTTTGAGTAATTCCTTCATGTGACTTCTTTTGACACTCCCACAGAGCCTGCACTTTAAAAATAGCAACTTATCCTTTTATATAACATTTCTATGATAAATGAAAGCAAAAGAAAACTGTGCTCTTTAGGAACTTCTGAGTGTTCTCTATTTGCTTAATCAAATGACTTTCAGCTTCCCAACAACATAAGCTCATCTAGTTAAAGTTTTCCTTTTCTCTTCCATGCTTCTCAGAACCCTTGATTTATCCCTCCTTTCTAATTTATGTTTAATTAACATATAGCTAAGTTCTCTACTGATGCAGGGAAATACGTCTCAGTCTGTTTCGTACTGGTATAACAGAATATCATAGACCGGGTAATTTATAAATAACAGAAATTTATTTCTCATGGTTCTGGAGTTTGAGAACTGCAAGATCAAGTTGCTGGCTGGTTTGGTGTCTGGTAAGGCCCCATCAGAGTGAAGCATGCCCCAAGGTGGAAAGACATTGAACCAGCTTGGGCACCCCATAGGTGACTCAGGTCCTGCATGCTTCTCCCCGGCATGGTCAGAGATTGATGTCCAGGGCCTGGGGACGGGCCACAGGTAAGATTGCATACCCCCAGGTCTCGAGAGTGTTGCCCCGGGACACGGAGGAGATTATTTGTGAATTAGTGTTGGGAGTTGTTGGTGCCCACAGGGGCAGATCAGGTGGGAGAGTGTAACGTGGGTCCCAGCTGCTGTGTGCTTGTGGGTCACCCCTCCTCTCATGGGATCCTGGGCAGGGAACCTCCCAATCTGCAGCACAGTCGTAGGGGAGCTCAGCCGCCTTGAGACCCTGCCTGCTGGCAGAGACCTGGGAGAAAGAGGAGAACAGAGGAGGGCGGAAAGGAGAAAGGCCTGTTCCAGACTGCCAGACCGTGGGTCTCAGACAGCCCTGCCTCCACACTCAGACTTTCTGGTTGAGGGGGGCCACATCAGCCCTTCCCTAGCAGCTTTGGCAAGAGGCGGGAAGCAGACCTTTGACCCTGCGTGTACCTTGCCAGCATTTGTGGAGCTTGAGGGCAATATAACCCAACACAGGCCCGCCCAGCCTCACCCTCCCACCAGCCTCTGCCCTGGTGGAGAATAAGGACTCACCTGGAAGTTCCGGGGCCCCAGCGGCCACCACGGGCATCAGAGTGCTTCTCCTGAGGAACTAGAGCTGGTCACAGGACCCCAAAACTTGTTCCTTTCATTGCTACTTGTTCCTTCCAAAAAGCGCCGCCTACTGGCAGGGAAGTCAATGTGCACACCCTTTGCGGCGATTACTGACTCAATTACACAGGTGTGGTTGATTGTCACCCCACAGGCACCACCCGTTGACTCAGAGATTAAACTGGGTGTGTCATTATCTCAGTAAAAGAAAATCCGAAAGTTAGAGTCAACAGCTGCTCTAGATGAGAAGGAATTGGTCAACGATCTTTCAGCCTTCCCATCAATAAATTAAAAAAAAGCGCATCAGCTGAGCCTTCTGCCAGGCAGTCCGGAAGCCATCACAGGATGGGTGGGGCAGCAGCCTGGATGTCATGGAAGTCACCTTGACCTTGGAGATGAGCCTGAACCAGGTCCTGCTGGATCTGCAGGCCCTGGGCTCAGCACACACGGTCCCCCACCTCTGTGGCTTCCTGGAGCACTAATTCCTAGACCCGGAGCTCAAACTCATCCAGAAGATGGGCAACTACCTGACCAAACTCTGCAGGCTGGAAGGGCCCAACCCGGGATGGGTGGGCCTCATCCTCAGGTGTGATTAGCACCCTCCTGGGCCCAGTGGTCTTTGAGGGTCCTGCTCACTGTGTCCCCCTGCCCTGGGGCCTCTGTCTGAGCTTCTCCCTGCAGCCTCTGTGTAGCTTTTTATGACCAGCCATCTCTGTCCTAATCCATGGACCAAACAATGCTTCTTTTTACAGAAAAAGAAGACAGAAAGAGAGAAAAACAGAAAAGGGAAAAAGACCCAACTACTAACTCTTAAGGGAAAAAAAGACAGATAAAAAGAAAATTTTCATTGAACAAAGACAGTCTGCTTTTAAATTTGTTTTAATCAAAATACATTACACATTTTCATGGTTCATAACTACTTTTTCAAAATATGTTACAAATGAGGAATTTCCACGGAAATCTGTGTCAACACTGAAGAATCCCTGTACGTGGTCTCTGTAAGTCTAAAATGGGTTGTTTTGCCTAGTTTTGCTGATGGTAAAGTTTTTTCACTGTGATTGCAGGAATTGAGCAAGACCCCGGTACCAGTAAGAGATTGTAACATTCTGACCAGATGTAGGTCACGACCACATCTGCTTCCACAAAAGCTGTGGCATGAAGGTAGACAGAGCATGTTCCAACCTAACCCTCATAAGATCTTGCTTCCAGTCTCCCACAGAACTGTCTGCTGATTTGCCAAAGGCAAGGATATACTTTATAATTGTAGAAAGTCTGAATGACAAAAACCAAGAGTTCATGCTTAATGATGTGAGTAACTCACATCATTAAGGCATGATGCGAGTTAGTGAAATAGAAGACAAAAAGCATTATAATACTGTATTTCTGATGGGAACACTTTTTATTAGGCTTTTCTGGACCAAAAAATGAGATCTCTTGTTTTGTCTGGTTGAGTTGGCTTAAAAGAAAAGTTTGTGAATATTCCCTCAGAACCACATTTCTTTCAAAACAGCCGTTGTACATACTAATTTAAAATGCACATTAAATAAGGTTTAGGGATAAAAACCTAGGGACAGACCGAGGGTGGGGACAAACCTACAATAGTCGCTGCAGGATGCTTTTCTCTTAAACGCCAGTCTTGGAGGCAATCCAGTTGCGGTAGGCGGTCACCCGCACGTAGACCCCTGGCTTATTGATTTGACCACATTCATGTCCCCAGCTCACTGCTCCAACAAGATACCAAATATTTCGAGAGTTGGGATGAACTAGTGGTCCTCCAGAATCACCCTAAATAAAACAAAGAATATTTGTCTTTATGAGAATTTCCTTTCAGATACTTTACTTACACTAAGTGATAAGCCCGGCTGAAGTTTGTAAGTGATCAGTGCTTCCTAGAGACCATAGGAAGGTGTATGGTGTAAATTTTTCTGTCACCCTTAACCTCAACTGTGACTAACCAGAATACATCCCCTGAGAGTCTGTGGGTTTACCTGAAACGTGAAGGCATCATCCAAAAGCCACAAGGTCTAGTTTTATGAAAAAGCTTTGGGAGACATATGATATGAATATACTTGGAGCTCAGAGCTTCATATCTAAGAAAAGTAGCCAGCATTCTTGCCATGAGGAGGTAAGAAGGTGAGAGGAATTCAGAATGGGCTAAAAGTAGTTGAAAATTTTCTGAGACTGGTCGTTTATTGAAATATCATTAAGAGTCCGGACGGTGATGCTAGATAGCCTGGATTTGTATGCCAATTCTGCCAGTTCCTATGTGTGTGATGTGCCAGTTACTTTCTTCTGCCTCAGTTTTCTCATCTGTGAAATGGGAACAATGGGAGTACCAACATCATAAGGTTGTAATGAGGATTCAATGAATTAATATTTGTAAAGGACTTAGAATAGCACTTGACTCGGAGTAAGTCCAACCCAAGCATTTGTTAAACGCCTAGAAACACATATTACATGGAGGGACAAATGACTTTAGTGCCAAAGTTGAGAGAGACTTTGAATGGATTGTCAAAGTGAAAATTAATTGAAGCATAGAAATGTCTCCAGAATGATGTTTTTCATAAAATATAATAATAGCAGTTAATTGTATACTACGTGGTCAATATAAATAATGTCTAGAATTACCTGGCAGGCATCAATGTTTCCTTCCATGTAGCCAGCACATAGCATCGTATCCTGCACCATACCATAATAGGCTTCTGGAGCATTACAAGTATTTGTATCGATAATCTTCACAGGTGCCTTCTGAAGCAACACTGGGTATTCACCTAAAGGAAGTAAACATTTTCAGCAAACGAGCTGAAACAGAACAGGATGGAAAGTTTGCTTTCTCTGTACATAAGACCTGTATTTGACTGTTGACTGTTTTTAGCATGAAAAAGCTTACTCAGTTCCCTTACTTGAACAAATGAAAAAGAAATGTTCAAAGTATAATCGGAAATATCTTTCTAATCTTGCCTATCTGTCCTTATCTCTCCTCTTACATCTTTGGACCACAAATTTCTCAATTAGGTTTTCCAGGTTAGGGAGGTTCCACAACCAAACCCATCTCCTTGGAATGTTTGAAACCAAGGAAATTTGCAAAGTCATAACTCCAGACGCACCGTTCCCTGACAGGTTGCCTGGGAGTCCTGAGCATCTGGAGGTCAATGATGCCTTTGACTCTGTACCTAGATGGCTACGTTTTCTTGTTGCTTTTGTACTTTACACGGTGTGTTAAGTTGTCACTGGACGTACCATCGTATGAGAGCGCTCCCCATCCTGTAACAACGACTCCTTCACCTGGTGGAAAACTCTGTGTGGCTTCAGGAAGACAAACTCGGTGTACGTCGTTCTTAAATAAAACCTTTTCAGTGAGCACTAGAATAGCAATATCATCATGTTTTTCACCCTGGATGTAGTCTTCATGAATAATAATTTCTTGAACATAATGTCGCATATAGGGAGGAGTTACTTTAGTGCCAAAGCTGATGGTGTAGTTTCTTGGATTTTTTGTCCTATAGAAACATAAATCACATATTTTGTATTTTTTTCAAGATAATAGAAATACATTCTGCGTCTACTGTACTCTTTTTATGACATGAATACTTCCTTGCTGCATAGTCCATTAGCAATGATACAATCTGATATTTCAATGCATTTTAAAATTCTTGTTTGAGTCCCTATGACATATACTATGTCAGGCAATGGGGATATAGAATTGAAAATAAATAGCCTACCTTTCAAGAAGCTTCAATCCAATGAAAGATGAGTACAAACGCAGGCAGTACAATAATCGGTTTAATGGTGGCATATATAATTAGTGGGAACATGAAACAGGAGGGCTTGAACCTATATGCTTAAGAGGATGGAAGGTTTCTTTGGGAAAGTCGCATTTAGAATGAGACTGTAGGGCTGAGTCATTTTGGCCTCAAAGATGAGCAGAGGGGGACAGGCGTGTGCAGAGGGGAAGGGAGGTGTGAAACAGGATGATGTATTTCAGCAACTACAAATAGTTTAGGACTTCTGGAGAATGAAGTGATGAGAGGGAAGAATCATGTAAGGAAAAAAACCGTAGCGTCGGGAATGAAAGACTCCTCCCGTTTTTACTAGTAAGGTAGGAACGTCTTAGACAGGCTTGACATATAATTTATCTTCTACACCAGGACACATTTGAGAATGAAAGGAGCGCAACCAGTCATTACACGGGGATAACAGGTGCAAACTGGAAGCGCCCCAGGGCCTTTGGTGTCCCCAGCCTCAGGCGACATGATGCACTCACCCTTGAAAGCAGTGAGCGGCGGTCACCAGGTGCCTCTCGCTGATCAGGGAGGCCCCGCAGTAGTGCCTCCCATTCTTCCTGAGGCTCGCTTGCCACGGCCATTCTCCCTCCTGAGCAGTGGAGCCTCCCCTGATTCTGTCATACGTGGCTGACATCATTGCTCGTCTCCCGCAGCCTGTTAGGAAGGGTCAGTTTTGTTCCAGGGAAAATAGTAAGATAATGCTTATTTTATTACACAGCAGGCAGTAAAGGGAGCTGTCCTTGTATGGTTATATCTAGCAAGATCTTGCACTGATAGGTACAAATGGGAACCCGCAGCAGCCCCTGTATCTCCTGCACACCCAGCATCGTATCTCCAAGACACTTCAGCACTTGGAGAACGTGTAGACAAAGTCATGGTTAAGCCCAAGGACTCTGTAACCAGACTCCCTGAGTTTGAATTTTGGGCAATTGTTTCACTTCTTTGTGCTTCAGTTTTCCCATCTCTAAAATGGGATCATAATGTGTAATACCTATGTCTAGGATTGTTATTAGGATTAAATGAATCATTGTGTGTGAATCACAACTGTGCCTTGCTAATCGTTAACAAATCATGGTTGTTTATGCTTCAGGTCATCTCACACATTTAATTTAAAAGTATCTGAACTTACGGCTGTTGATAATCTTTTCAGCATCAGCCTTACTGATTTCTGAAATAGAACAAAAAAAAATCCATAGTAAATTTAAAACCCAGCACTACTGACCTGGGGTAATGGAGTGAGATGCTAGGTTCAGCAGGGCAGAAGGGTCCAGAAATCATTTGGAATTTCAAGATAAAGTGTCAATAAGCAGGAGAAAAATACTGGTTTATTGAAGTTGTTCTTTTACCATATGTGAATGTATGATGGAGAAGTACTATCTTCATTGTAAGAGGCCAAAACTGTTCACAGAGCTCAATTGCAAAATAGACTTCTGCATTCTTATAAAGCTTGCTTGCCTGCTAACCACTCAGTTATGCTTCTGTGATAACGGCTTGCTTGCAGAAACAGTGGGGTAACATGAGAAAGAGTGCAGAGAGAAATAGCTATAGAACCGATCGCTGTACTAGATAGATGCATATTCAACGGGTGGACAGCTCTTTGTTTGCTGCCTGAACTGACCCTATAAAACTGCCCTTCCAGCCCTGCCTGGGGTCCTTTGTCCAGAGAAGAGGCCACTGCGTGTTGGCGCTCTGAGACACGGACCCTAACTCGAGTTAGTTGGTAATAAACTCCTCTTGCTGATTGCAGCCTCAGTGACTCTGTCTCTCTGTTTGGTGGTACTGTCTCCCTATCTAACATCATATT
>CAUYRT010059972.1:0-12603 GCA_963574885.1 Lepilemur ruficaudatus
CCCAAGCGTGAGGTTTAGGAAGTTTTTTTATTTGAGCCCAGTAGTTTTTGGTTTCTGTTATATTGGTTGTTGCCTCGGCCATATAGCCGGCGAAACACTGTCAGTCTCTTTATAAAAAAAAAAAAAAAAAAAAAAAAAAGATATTGTGATTTAGTGAGAGGCCAACACTGTCCAGGGACGACATCAGTAAATCCATTAGGGACATGACATTTTAACTTTACCCTTTGCTTTTGATGTTATTCCCAAAGTTACTTGTAGCAAAAACCCTCAGAAAACCACAGACGGTAAAATGTTAACTTCAAAAACAAAGGATGGGGGAGCATATTTCTTCACTCCTTAACTGTGGGCTGCTCACAGGGACTTCATTTTAAAAGTCCAATATAAGCCAGGCTCAGTGGCTCATGCCTGTAATGCTAACACTTTGGGAGGCTGGGGCAGGCGGGACAATCATTTGAGCCCGGGATTTTGAGACCAGCCTGAGCAACATAGTGAGACTCTAGCTCTACAAAAAAATTAGCTGGGCATGGTGGTGCATGCCCATAGTCCCAGCTACTTGGGAGTCTGAGGCAGGAGAATGACTTGAGCCCCAGAGTTCAAGGCTGCAGTGAGCTATGATGAGGCCACTGCACTCCAGCCTGGGTGACAGAGCAATATCCTATTTCAAAAATAAATACATAAATAGTACAGTGTTGAAAGGGAGAAAAAGGAGTCACTTTTCAGTGGAGAAACCTGACAAACACTACCTCAGCCAGATGATCAAGGTCAACTTTGATAGTCATAAGTCATACAGATTTATGACACAAGGCCTCAGACAAAACATTCAACACTACTGCTCCAGCACAAAAGCACCACAGACAGAGTGTAAATGAATGAGCATAGTTGTATCCCAGTAAAACTTCACTTATGGACACTGAAATGTGAATTTCATGTCCTTTTCATGAGTCACTTAATAGTCTTCATGTTTTCCAACCATTTAAATACATACGTAAAAACCATTCTTAGTTCTCAGGCCATACAAAAACATGTGGTGTGACAGATTTGGTCCATGGGCTGCAGTTCACCCACCCCGATGTTAAAAGAGTTTTAGAGAAGAAGCTTAACAGAATTCCAAAAATATCCCTGTATTTTTATTTATAGAACTTGTTGGCCACTAGAGGGAGCTCAAGGACCGTCGCTCAGCTCCCCTCATTTTCCCCAAAGAGGACTCAGATCAAATCTGCAGGTGAGCTCGGACTTCTTAGCCGGAGGACACTGGCCGCTTTCTGAGGAAGGAGCTCAGGTTATCATCCGTGCATGTGACCAGGGCTGTTCTCACAGGAACGGGGGCTCATTTAGCCATATCCTGCTTGCTCCTCAACAGTCAGGCCTGGGTGAGGAGGGGACAGGCAAAGGTTCTGGCTCTGTCTCTCTGGATTCACTTCCTTCTCCCACAAGACAGTGGGAAGTTCCAAAAACTCAGGGAGGCATTTAGGGTTCAGAGCTAACCTAACCAGATAAGAAAAGAGGGACCCTCTTCTACAATCTGACTGAATGCACACCATGAGTGTCCCGCACTGGGGTTTGGGCCAAAGCTCCCACCCTTAGCAAAATGACATCTCGGACTTACTCTGTGTACTGTGTGCCTCATGCTCCCCCTCAAGACTCTCAGGGAGGAGGATGTCTGCACCAGGGCACCCTAAAGTAACCCTGCATCCTCTGGCCATAATGCCTACCTAACACCACCTCTCAAGGCAACCAACACCATGAGAACCTCTATGTTTAATACTTACATATTCTAGTGCTGAATTCTTGGAAGTTAATTCTTTAAACTCCTTCATAAACATCTCTTTGACTTTTTCCATTTCATCGACCAGTTTCTCCTTTTCTTCTTCTTTCCATCTATCGAATAACTTCAGAAAGTCTTGCTCTTTTGCTTTTTGCATTTCATATTCCTGAAATTATTTCAATACATGGCTTTAAAAGTTCTGGTATCAGGCAAATATGCAATATTTAAAATAAATGGTTGTGGGTTCACCTCAAATGTGTTGGCTAGTATTGCTTATTTGAGTTAGGCTCGCAATAACACTTCCTATGATGGCAGATCTGTGCACAATGATTTTTCTAAACTAAAGGCAGCACACATCATCCTCCTGTCCTTATATTACTTAAAATACCAACAAACGCAGAGGCCCAAGGTCTCCAGCTTTCTGTGTTCTGTGAACTTGTATGGAAGACATACATTAATATGTAAAACGTAAACACACTTTAAAAGAAAAAGTCTACTGAGCAGTAGCAGAATCTTTCCTGGCAGTGTATCAATTTGGGTAGAATAACCCCATCCCAGCCCCAGAAAATACAAATTAATATTTTTAGGTGCTAGATTCAAGGTCTAGTCACTCAGCACTTGATTTCTCAGTGACAGGATTTTGTTAATCTAAATTGAGGACTTGAACAACACTGTAAACTGACTAGACCTAACAGACATACACGGAACATTACACCCAAGAAAGTCAGAATATGTATTCTTCTTGAATGCACCTGCAACACTTACCAGGAGAGAGCAAATGTTAGTCCAGAAAGTTTTTCTCAAATTTAAAAAAATTAAAATCATGCAAGGAATCTTCTCTGATCACAATAGAATGAAACCAGAAATCAATAACACAAGGAAAACTAGAAAAGTAGCAAATACTTGTAAATTAAACAACACATTCTTAAACAACCAATAGGTCAAAGAAAATCTCACTAAGGAAATTAGAAAATACTTTCAGAAGAATGAAAATGAAAATACAGTATGCCAAAACTTGTGGGATGCAACAAAATCAGTGCTCACAGGGAAATTTATAGCTATAAAAAGCCTGTACTTAAAAAGAGGACAGATCTTAAGTCAACAACCTAACTTTATACCCTAGGAAAGTAGAAAAAGATGAGCAAACCAAACCCAAAGCTAGCAGAAGGAAGGAAATAATGAAGATTAGAGCAAAAATAAAATAGGAAACAGAAAACAAAAGAGGGAATCAATGAAACCAAAAGTTGGATCTTTGCAAAGATCAACAAAATTGACAAACCTTTAGCTACTCTAAGAAATAAAAGTGAGGACATTACTATTGACCTTAGGGAAATTAAAATGATTGTAAGAGAATATGATGAAGTTGTATAACAACAAATTAGATAATCTAGACAAAATGGACAAATTCCTAGAAACACAAAAATTACCAAAGCTGACTCAAGAAGAAAAAAAAAAATCTCAACAGACTTTCAACCAGTAAAGAGTTATACTCAGTAATCACAAACCTTCCAAAATAGAAAAGTCCAGGACCTGTTGGCTTTACTGATGAATTTTACCAAACATTTAAAGAAACTCACATAGAAACAACCTACAAAAAAAACCTAGTAAAGTGATAAACATTCAGCAACATTGCCGAGTACAAGGTTGACATGCAAAAACTAGTTGTTTCTCTATACCAGCAATGATCAATCCAAAAGGGAAATGATCCAAAAGGGAAACAATCCAAAAGGGAAACAATTCTATTTACAATAGCATCCAAAAGAATAAAATACCTAGGAGATGAATTTAACCTAAAGGGTGAAAGATTTGCGTACTGAAAACTATAAAACATTGTTGTGAAAATTAAAGAACACCTAAATAAATGGAAAGACATCCCATATTTATGTATTGGAAGAGTTAATATTGTTAAAATGGCATTACTCTCTAAAGCAATCAACAGATTCAATGTAATCCCCTTCCAATAGCCTTCTCTGCAGAAATGGAAAAGCCAGTCCTCAAAATCACACAGAACTGTAAGGGGCCCTAAATAACCAAAACAGTATTGAAAAAGAATAAAGTTGGAAGACACATACTTCTCAATTTCAAAGACTACCACAAAGCCACGGGAATCAAAGTAATGTCATATTTGCATAAGGATAGACATAAAGACCAATGGAATGGAATAGAGTCCAGAAATAAACCCAAACATTTATGCCAACTGATTTTCAACAAGGGTGCCTAGAACATTCAATGGGGAAAAATTAGTGTCTTCAGTAAATGGTGCTGGGACAACTGGAAAACCACATGCAAAAGAATAAAGTTACACCGCTAGCTACCTCCCTCTAGATGCAAAAATTAACTCAAAATGGATCAACGATCTAAATATAAGAGCAAAAGCTATGAAACTATCACAGTATATAAAGAACTCTTACAACTTAAGAACAAAAAAACCAAACAACCCAACTAAAAAATGGGCAAAGGACTTGAATACGCATTTCTCCAAATAAGATACAGAAATGTGGTAATGGGCACACTAAAAGCCCTGACTTAAATTATACAATGTATCTGTGTAACAGAAACATTTGTAACCCCTTAATATTTTGAAATTAAAAAATAAATAAATAAAAATATTATCAAAGAAAGATATAGAAATGAACAGCAGCACATGAAAGATGTTTAACATCACTGGTTATTAAGGAAGTTCAGATCGAAACTCCACTGAGATACCATTTCACACCCACTAGGATGGCTTTAAGAAAACAAAAAAGCATAACAAGTGTTAACAAAAATGTGAAGAAATGTGAACATTACTGGTGGAAACATAAAATGGTGTGGATATTGTGGAAAACAGTTTGGTGGTTCTTCAAAAAGTTGAACATAGGATTACCGTATGATCCGGCAATTTCACTCCTATGTATATACTCAAGAAAAATGTCCACATAGAAACTTCCAGACAAATGTTTATAGCAGCATTATTCATCATAGCCAAGAGGTAGAAACAAACCTAATGTCTACCAGCAGATGACTGGATAAGCAAATTATGGTATCTACATATACACAATAGACTTTTATTCAGCAATAAGCCAGAACAAAGTACTGATACATGCTACAACTTAGATGAACCTCAAAAACATTATACCAAGTGAAAAAAGCGTGACATGAAAGGTCATACATTTCATTGTCTTTTTATGTGTGTGACACATTCAGAACAAGCAATTTCAGAGACAAAAAGATTAGTGGTTACCAGAGGGACAGTGGGAGTGATTACTTAATGGGTACAGGTTATTTTTCTGGGGTGCTGAAAAAAATTTTGAAACTAGTTGACAGTTGCACAATATTGTGAATATACTAAATGCTACTGAATTATACACTGTAAAATGGTTAACTGTCTCAAAGAGATAGTGAACACCCATGTTCACAGCAGCATAATTCACAAGAGTTAAGAAGTGGAAGCAACCCAATTGTTTAACAACAAATGAATGGATAAACAAAATGTGGCATACACATACAATGAAATATTATTCAGCCTTGAAGGGCAAGGAAATTCTGACATATGCTACAACATAGATAAACCTTGAGGACATTATGCTTAGTGAAATAAACCAGTGACAAAAAGACAAATGCCATATGATTCCATTCTCTCTAGAGTAATCAAAATCCAAGACAGAAAGTAGAACGGTGGCTGCCAGGAGCTGGGAGAAGGGGGTAGTGAAGTATTATTGTTTAATAGATACAGTTTCAGTTTTGCAATATAAAAACTTTCTGGGGATTGGTTGCACAACAATATGAATACACTTAACACTACTGAACTGTACACTTAAAAAAGGTTAAGGTGGTTTCATGTTATATGTGTTTTATCACAATTTAAAACAGAGAGAGGCCATGTGGAAGACAGAGGGCTCTGTCACTTATTCTGTGAAATGACCTGCTGTTTCCCCTAGAAAGTTATACTTCCTGTCCCCATGGGGGAAACAAGGAAGAACTGAGCATACTGTCACTTCAACAGGGGCAAGGAAAGAAATGTTCTTTCATGGCCTTAGTTTTCGCATTAAGTGCATCGAAGTCAATCCTGCTGGATTAGAAATGGCATACGTGGTTCCCACAATGCCTCGCAGCAGTCAGAACTAACGCAGCGTGGCCCTCTTTCCTCCTACGGTCCTTGGTTACCCCCAAGTAACTCTGAGCAAGACACTGCAAGCACCCAACGGGGCTGACACATGGGTCAAACCAGACGAGAAGGAAGAAGACAGACTGAATCTGATGGGTGAGAAGGACTTGACCTACTGTTGGTGGCTTGAATACAGAGGAGGAGGGCCCAGAGACAAGGAGCGTGGGAAACCTTAGGAGGCAACCAGAGGCAGACGGCTAGCAGGAAGGTGTGGACCTCTGTCCTACACCTGGGAGGAACCGAGTTCTGCCAACAACCAAATAAACAGGAAATATTCTCTCCTATGGCCTCCAGTAAGGAACATGGCCCTCCTGACACCTTGATTTTTAACCCAGTGAGAAGCGGGCCAGACTTCTGACGCATGGAAACATAATGTAAGAAAACAGATGTAGATTACTTTAAGCAAAGTGGGGAAGAAAGCTAGTTGTACGTTATGAAAATTTCACCTCAACTTAAAAAAATCTTCAAAAAATAGAGAGCTATATTTCCAGTGATGTGCCTTGCAGTGAGATATTAAAGAGTAGACTGGCAATAGAAAACACAATCACATTTTATTGAGCTGTACAAACTCCTACGTGTCATCTGTTTATTAGAGTCCACGGCACAACTGAATTACACACAGTCCATTGTAATTGAAACGCCATTGTTTCCAAATTCTTCCTCGTACCTTAGACAGTCTGACTGCGTGGGAGTGCTGTGCGGCCTCCAGCTGAGACTGGGTGAGCTGCAACTGCTCCTTCAACATGTCGATCTCCCCCTGGAGCTTATCGGTCTGGGCCTTTTTCCTATACTCTGTTGCAACAGAAAATCTCATTAACACACCGACCCTTAGGAAAAGTATCTGAAAGCTTATGGGGTACGAGCCTATTGATAGGACAAAGGAAACTGCTCTTCCTCGGGATAGTATTACTTGTTTCATGCCACCTGAGCCAATTTTTGCTCTTTAGTGTTTATTTGGGGTGCTTCGTTTATTTTGGAGCACCGAATTATTTTTAGCAGATTCTTTTAGCCACTGTGTTGAGGTTGGATTATCCTAGAGGGACAGTGTGAGAGCCCTGTTCAGGGAGCAATAATGGTGACCGAGCAGCAGCCTGAGCTCTTCTTAGAGATGCCTGTCTCAATCAGAGGAGGGAAGCAATGGCTTCCACTGCAGGTACCACCACGCTCATGTCTCTACGGGCACCATCCTTCTGGCTCCCACCGAACTTTCCTAAGGACCCGGTCAGGGCTAATACAAGCAGAGGGCTGGTTCTGGCATTCGAAATGCAAACTCGGGCCATACCCTATCAACTGGGGCAGAAGCGAGGGACTGAAAAGTTGTAAAAGGAAGCAACAAGTGAAGGGAAGAATACTTATGTACATGTACTTACATGCAGATGTACACATGACTGAATGGATATACATGTGTCTGTGAGTGCAGACATGAAAGGTATGGAAACCAAAGTAGAAAGTCAGAATCTCAAAGATGACCTGAAGAAATAATACTCATTTCAGAGTCTGAAACCCTTTCTGGAATGAGTATGAGATAGAGTAAGATACTGAAACAGAAGAGAAAGAAGGTCAGTTTCACGCTGAAGAATGATAGATTAATTAAAATATTTCATCTTTCCAACTTTTCCAATATATTGCTCAATTTTATCAGTGGTCCAAAGCTTACAAATGGAATTTTGTCCTGTTTATTTTGCTTCTACAAAGCTTAGCTAGTCCCTAAATAAATCTCTTTACCTGAAATGGGTAGGGAGGGGACACAGGTACTAAGTAACAAGCCAAGTACACATGTCTAGGTACTGCCAACATTTAAGATCAGAACCAGAAATTCTGTGGGTTACTGCATCAATCTGCAGAAAGCCTTCAACTGCTGGTGGAGAAAGCGACCTTGCATTCTTTGCTTTTGAGAACCTTTAAATAGTAAGCCACCAAGCCCCTCCCCTCTCTTCTATCTTTATTTCCCTCTCTATATTCTGGCTCCCATCAGCACCCAAACACATCTTAGTATCTCCCACATAAAAAAGAACGAAAATTTTCCCTTGCCCCAGATGATGTCCAGATGATGCCTCATGTCTCTGCTCTCCTTCCCAGCAAATGTTACTGAAATCAATGTCTGCATCTGATATGACCACTCCCTCACGATTCTCAGCTCAGCTCACTAAAATCGGGCATTTGTCCCCTGCAGTGCACTGAAGCTGCTGTATCAAGGTGACCAACAACTGTCTTGACAAGAGCAGTCAATTCTCAGCCTTCACCTTAACTCTGTGCAGCAGAAACATTCGATACAACTGACCATTGCCCCCTTCTTAAAATACTTTTTCCTGGGTTTCCATGACAACATACTCCCTAGGTTTGCCTCCTGCCTTGACAGAGGCTGCGTCTCACTCTCTGCGGCTGCTCTTCCTGAGCTCCTAGCGTTGGAAGAGCCTCGGGGCTGGCCTCACCATCTTCTCTTCTCTGTTGAGGTGATCTCAGCCAGCCCAGCTCTGGCCGAATGTGCCCTGGATTTTGATCTCCAGCCCGGGTCTCCACCTCAAGCTGGAGCCTGCCAGCACCCCCACTTGCACGTCTATTGTGTGTGTGATGTCAATGTACGCTTGGCCAACACAAATTCTCCATTCTCCTTCCTCCTTCAAACTGCTGCCCCCCCTAGGAGACATCACTGCCATGCACCCAAACACGGAGGACAGATACCCAGGATTGCCTGTGCTTCTCTTTCGCTGTCACACCGAGTCACACCTCCACGGGCTTCCGCATCCTTTCCATCTTCACCTCCCACCTGCTCCGGACCACCTGAGTTGCAGCTACCAGCTCCCTCACCTGGTGGTGGCTGCAGCCTCCTCACTCCTCCTCCTGTTTCCACTGGCGCCCTATAGTCTAGTGTTTACCTGTAGCTAGCGGGGTCATTTTAAGGTCCAGATTAGATCATGTTCCCCCTGACCTAAAATCCTCCAAGGGCTCCCCATTCCATCCACATTCCAGCCCAGGGCCCTCACTGCCTCCATGAACAGGTCCCACCTTTCTTGCCTCACCACACACCATGGCCTTGCTCACTCGCCTGCACCAGCCTCCCGCTGTTCTGCAAACACGCAGCCCTACTGCCCCTTACAACCCTTATAATTGGTGATCCCTTCGCCTGGGACACCCTTTTCCCAGGTTTTCACCAGGCTGGAACCTCCTCCTCATTCCTGGTCTCAGAATACATATTGCCTCCTTGGTAAGACCTTCACTGACCACCCAGAGTCACTCTCCACCCTATTCTCCTGCATTACGATCTTCATCACAGTTGCGCCACTGAGAAGAATGACTCATTTGGTTAAATGTGTCTCCTTGGTCCCTCCATTAGAATGCAAGACTCGCGAGAACAGGACTCCGGTTTTGTTTGTGGCTGTATCCCCAGCAGCCAGTGCCCTGCACAGACATAGCAGGGGCTTGATATTTACTTACTGAAAGAAAAAGGACTAGGATGCTTTCTTTTCAAAGGATTGAGAAATGCATTGGGCCATGTCTCACTGCAAAAAGAAAAAGGGAGCAGAAAGACAATAACTCTGAAACAGAGCCCATTACTTACCCAGGTGAGAATCTTCAGGGTGGCGGCGCTGAATGTGACTTTGTAGAAAAGCTTGGTTCATAAAGGCCTTGTCACAGAAATGGCACTGAAAAGGAGACAGCAACAGATACAAGTGTCTGTAACGAGCATCTTCCCACCTAATTGCAATTAAAATTCAGGTACCTGAAGTACTATCTCTTTGGGGCTTTCTCCCCAAATACACACCATCCTGGCAAGAGATGCTGAAAGTATGACCAAAAAGAGAAATATAAAACTAGGGCATTCTTTCCAAACTGGACACAAGGAGGTAAGGGCCATCTCATGACAGTTAAAGTAGCCCTTCTGGTGCGTTCTGGAAGCCCTGACGCTGTTCCTGCTGGACTGGTGACTCCCACCCTATCACCAACAACTGGTTCATGACACCCCAGCCACACTAGCCTTCTCTCTGTCCCTCAAGCATGCCAACCTCAGAGCCTTTGCACTTGCTGTTCCCCCTGCCTGACCTTGCCTAGACCGTTCCGTGGCTGGCACATTCCGGACATTCAAGATGTCGTTCATGGAGGACCTTTCTTACTGGGGATGACCATACGTCCTCAACGAGTCTTCCCTCAAGATCCTCCCGCCAGTCACTTTCACGTCACATTGTCTTATTTTCATCAGTGTACATCTCACCAGCTAATATTTTCACATTTATTTATCTCACTGGTTTAGTGTTTCCTGTCCAATCCCTCCAGAATCTAGAATGTAGCTTCCTGAGGGCATGGACTCCACCTGTCCTATCCAAGGCGTCATGACTCCTATCCAATGCTATGCTCCCCAGAGCATAACATTAATACATGACTGAAAAAAATGTGTGGAAATATATGGCCCACTAAAATGAATTTTCTGAGGGGAAAAAAAAAGCAATTCCACCAATATCTCTATTTTTCCACTTTAACATTGATTCAAATTTCAGGCAAAAATTCAATTTGTTTCATCTATAGGCTCACCCCTGGATTACTGTGAAGTTAAGTCCTACTGGTAAATATTTCAGAATATATCTCTAAAATGACTTTCTTTCAACACAATTCATAATAACATTATTCCCCATTCTAAAAAATGTGAAAACTGAAATCCTTAATATCAACAATACCCAACCATTTGTTTATCTTTCCCTAATATTTCACGTATTGTCTTAGGAAAAAATTTCAGTTTGTTTAGGAAGAGGATCCAAATAGAGCCCAACTCCTGCAACCGATTGTTACGTCTCTTAGCTCTCTACTAGTCTATAGGTTTCCCCTGCACCTCTTTTTTCCTTGCTATCCTTTTGCTGACAGGACCAAAGCTTGTCCTGCAGAGTTTCTGTCAGTCTGGATTTTGGCTTTTTTCATCTCTGTTATGTCATTTAACATGTTCTTCTGTTCACCATCCTGCCTTACTCTTACTCAGTCTAACTGCATCCAGACTTTGGTCTTTGGTCTCTAAAACCAACGTTCTGGCATATTTCTCGGCAATTGCATTTCAGAAAATCCTTAAAGCATCTCTTCCACACATGATAACTGCTCTGGTTCACCCACAGGTCTTCAGGGACTGCCCTCGCTGACTCCGAAGTAAATACAGGCTCCAGGGCTGTGTGGAAAGGAGCAGAGGACACCCTGCTCCCGCACTCCCCCGCCCCACCCCAGTGTTCACATGTGGTCAGAAGGGACTCCAAGTTGTTTCATCTGATACCCACTCTTTGCAACCTACAATTCCCTCAGGCTACAGCAAACAGGAACATGACGTATGGAGCCTTCAAACTGTAATACTGCCACTCTACCAGCAGGGCTGCCCAAGCATGAGTAAGATGAGAGAAAAGGCACCGTAATGACAGATAGTGTAAACACACCATCCCATGAGGAGGGGTAAGAGGGAGGGAGGAAGGAAAGGGGGAGGGAGGAGGGAAGGAAAGAAGGAAGAGAGGAGAGAAAGAAAGGAAGGAAAGAGGTGAAAAATGGCATGCAAAGATAAAAATTACTGAGGGCGGGGGGGGGGTCTATAAATCAAGGAAGGAACAAAAAAGATGTTCTTCGCAATCTTCACAATCTCTTCGTTCCCACCACAGAACACAAGAGGAGCCTGCATTCTAGAAAACCAAGATGGTTTCTTAAAAACCTGAATGAGGTGAAAAAAGAAAGATAAAATACAAAAAACAAAATAAGAGCCAAAACATCATCGCAGAAGAAATAAATCAGAAAAAGCGAGGAATAAAAGAGATACATTTGAGGCTGGGTGAGCTGGCTCAAGCCTAATAAACCTAGCACTCTGGGAGGCCAGGGCAGGAGGGCTGCTTGAGGCTAGGAGTTTGAGACCAGCCTGAGCAAGAGTGAGACTCAGTCCTTACTAAAAATAGAAAAATTAGCCTGGTGTGATGGTACATGCCTATAGTCCCAGCTACTAGAGAGGCTGAGGTAGGAGAATTGCTTGAGCCCAGGAGTTTGAGGTTGCAGTGAGCTATGATGATATCACTGCATGCTAGCCTGGGCAACAGAGACCTTGTCTCAAAAAAAAAAAATTTAGTCTCTAAAACTCTTTGAATTCTCTTAAAAAAATAGTTATATATATAGGTATACATGATAAATATATGTGTGTGTATGTATGCATCAATATATATGAATTTGATATACAGATTAATGATATAAACTTCTATTTGGAAGGAGTATCCCTTAAAGCATGTTAGAAAAGGAAAAAAGGAGCATGATGAATTAAGAAAAGTGATCACTCTATTAACCATTCACAGAAAGTAAGCTGATGCTCTTTCTTTAATAATCCCAAGGATACAATATGTTGAATTATGAAAAAATGAAAAAAAGATTTAATGTAAAGAAATTAACATGAGAACTCAGGATTCCTTTACCAAAACTAAGTAGGATGGAAGCTCTTCATTCTTCCAGATTTTTTTGTTTTTTTGAGACAGAGTCTCACTCTGTTGCCTGGGCTAGAGTGCCATGGCGTCAGCCTAGCTCACAGCAACCTCAAACTCCTCCTCAAAGGCTCAAGTGATCCTTCTGCCTCAGCCTCCCAAGTAGCTGGGACTACAGGCATATGCCACCAAACCTGGCTAATTTTTTCTATATATTTTTAGTTGGCCAATTAATTTCTTTCTATTTTTAGTAGAGACAGGGTCTCGCTCTT
>CAUYRT010059974.1:0-55235 GCA_963574885.1 Lepilemur ruficaudatus
GCGGTGGCTCACGCCTGTAATCCTAGCACTCTGGGAGGCCGAGGCGGGCGGATCGCTCAAGGTCAGGAGTTTGAAACCAGCCTGAGCAAGAGCGAGACCCCGTCTCTACTATAAATAGAAAGAAATTAATTGGCCAACTAAATATATATAGAAAAAATTAGCCGGGCATGATGGTGCATGCCTGTAGTCCCAGCTACTTGGGAGGCTGAGGCAGAAGGATCGCTTGAGCGCAGGAGTTTGAGGTTGCTGTGAGCTAGGCTGACGCCACAGCACTCTAGTCCGGGCAACAAAGTGAGACTCTGTCTCAAAAAAAAAAAAAAAAAAAAAGCAGCAGAAGAAACATAACTAATCCCATATAGGGGAACAATATATGATTAACAGCTGACTTTTCACCTGAAACAATGATAGACAGAGGACAATGGGATAGTATATCCAAAGCGCTGAAAGAACAAATAAAAGTCTTTTGTTCTGTTACAACCAAAGTTGTAACAAATGTAGGACAAATGTGTAAAGGGAAAAAAGTTCAAATAAAGGGGATAAGACATGGTCAATGGCAAGAATATAAACAAGACTGAATTCTAGGTCTGGCTTTGTTGAGTACATGTTTAACTTTGGGTACTCCATAAATAATTCATAAATCTTTGTTTCTTTGCCTGCATAATAATTGGGCTGAAGCCATCACTGACATTTTGAGCTTTTAATATTGTATATTTCCATGATTCCAAGTTAGTATTTTTCATAAACTTCCTTCTTGATGTTTTTCTTATTTCATTCTCTATAGTGTGAATTTTTCTCCCACATAATTCTGTAGCAATTGTGTTCCAAAGGTGAAAATAATTCTGTTGTGCTTTGTGAAGATACATGTTCTTTTGTTTCAGCTGTCAAACAAATGTGTTATTTCAAGTGGGAGTTTTCATCTGTGGATGATGGGTAGTGTTTTGGGGTTTTGTATTTCATTTTACCTGTAAGAAGTTTACTTGAATCACCAACCACATTAACCATCACTCTTTCTAAACCTTTACTTCAAGTATTCTAAGTGAGTGACGCTGTAATATTTCAGCATTAAGTTGGTATTGTGCCCAGATAAATTTATGATTTTTAGTTTTACAAAGAGCAGTTTCATGTAGCATCTTGTAGTATTATAATTGACAGATTTCTGAGTTTCTTTTAGTCTTAAATTTTGAAACTTTTAAAAAGTTAAAAAAAAGCAATTTTAAAAATTGTCATAATACTTGATAAAATTAAAGAAAAAATAAAATAAGCATCTGAAAATGATGCTAACATAGCTGAGTACTAACTTTGGGAGATCCATTATGTCCTTTGGGCCACAAAAGTTATGCTAATTGCATTAATTCACTGAGGTTGCCATAAAAAATACCATAGACTGACAGGCTTAAACAAAAGAAATTTATTAATTTATTTTCTCACAGTTCTGGGGCTGGAAATCCAAGACCAAGGTTCCAGAAAGGTTGTCTTCCTCTAAGGATCATAACAGAGGAATCTGTTCCGGGCCTCTCTTCTTGGCTTGTGGATGTCTGCCTTCTCACTCTTTGTTCCTCACATGGTTGTCCCTCTGTTCACACATGCCACTTCTGTCTCTTTATGTGTCCAAATTTTCTCTTTTATGGTCACCAGTCAGATTGGATTAGAACCCACTCTGATGGTCTAACTTTAACTTAATCACTTCCTTAAAACCTTATCTGCAAATATGGTTACTTTGTGAGCTACTGAGTGTTAGAATGCCAACATATGAATATTGGGGGGCATAATTCAGCCTTTAACACTAATACACAATAAGCAGTTATTTACCAAGTTACTCAAGTGACTCAAAGAAGATAATTCACCTTGTTTAGGGAAAACAATTTTTTCCCCAGTTCTAGGTCTAAGAGTGTGTTTCAAATAGAAGTAGCATTTTACCATGTAAGAGATGTAGCCATGCTCTAAATATAGAAGACTGTATAATGATTTCTTACATTCCAAATTGTGATATTTTTGCAGAGTATTTAAAATACTCTAATGAATTGATTGGAAAGTGTAGGAACAAGAAACATAGTTGTAATTTTTACATATAAATTTTATAAAGTTTCTTTAAAAATATGGTTGTCTTATTTACCTCATTCCTCATATAGGCATTGGATACATTTTGTTTTATTACTTTTTCATCCCCTGATCATTCTGATGATGCATCACAAAAAATCACCATTTTATTGCATGCTGCCAAATTATATTCTGTACACAATCTCAACTCTTATATTCTTGCCTCCATTTTATACTTACATTTTCCATGGCAAATATTCCTAAACATTTATGTGTTAAGTATATTCTTCCTAAAATACAGGCTACAGAAAGTCATTATTATTTAACTGCCAACTTATTTTTCATCTACAATTACCTATCAGCACTCCTTACTCTGTGCTTATATGAGGGGACTGAAATTTTCACTTAAGCTTTAGTAGAAATATATTCTTCTATAATTCAAACCCTACACAGTTAAGTTCATGCCTTTCTACAATGTGGACATGTTTGAATTTCTGCTCAAACTCAAACCTTTCAAACTCTCTCTGTGGCAGGCATGGATATAAATAGGCCACTGCTACTAGTTTACATAGGTTGGATATTTAGCATTTCAGTAATCGATTATTGCCTATTAAGAGATTAGTGTACTTATTCTATTGATACCATTCATTGAATTGTTAAATGTGGGACCTTTACTGGATATTAGCCATTCTGATATGTAATATGCACAGGTGCACAGGAATCCTTGTCCATGTTATTAGTATAATTATGTACACTTATCTTACATATGAGTCTTTTGACCACTTCAAACTAAACTAAGCATCCCTTAATTTATCTAAATGCAACAAGTTTTTGGTTTTTTTTTCTGTTAAATTCTGTTAATGTTGTGTATATTAGCAATGAGACACAAAAGCTTTAGACAACATGAAACTATCTTCTAAAGTTTTCATTTTATCAAGGAGGAAGGATAACAAAGGTGCATGATTTAAGAGATTCAAGAGTTAATTGATAAGTAGAACAGTTGTATATTTCTGAGAAATCGAATATATATCCCTTCATTCTTCTTGTGAAAAATAAAATATCAAGAAATAAAGTGAATATATTGAAGAATCTTACACAATTAAGTGGTACTTTGAAGAAGACTTTAATGCTCTATCTTTTAACATTGAAGTAGTAAAGTGAGTTTATTTTGAAATTTAGTATGGTAATGAATAGTTAGTAATTATGTCTTCACATTCTGTTGCTCTTGAAATTTCAGAATCTTCATTATTTCTGCAAGCGGTCAGAGATATGTTCATCTTAACTTGGCTGCTATAGAGACAAAACTTTAATTAATCTATCTTAAGAACCAGCCATACTTTGTATTCCATAACTGGGCAATTAAGTAATCCTATTAAGATAGAGAAGTCATGCCTAAAATTGGTTGGGTATAGTTATAAGACATAATTTCAGGAAGGTGAAATAACTTCCCATTAACACCGTGCCTGATATTAGATTTTTTTTTTAAAAGCCTTATTTGCAAAAGTAATGTGAGTGTATCATTGATTAATTTGTGCATGGTTCCCCATAAAATAGATTCAATAGCAACTGAAATGATGATAAACTAAAAGTTGTAAAAATAAACGTTTTTAGATAAACAGTTTTAATTTAATGCTGTCTCATTTTCTGGACTTCAGTAAAGTCTTCATAGTTGTTTGAATATAGAATTATCTGCAGTTGGCAAACAGTGTTTGTGTGATTAATAGAACATAGAATCTGCTGCTGCCATATTCAGGTTTGAATCATGCCACAACCACCCGATATAGCATAAGTGAGGTAAAGTCAGAACCTTGCTTTTTTCATATAAAAATAGACATTGAACCATCAATCTCATAAAGCTGAGTGTTGTTTATATGAGAAAAATTATGTCAAAAGCAAAGCATAATATCTGACTCATAACAGGCATTCAAGTATCAGATTCTGCTTTCTAATCCCTGCTGCTGTTTTTTTTCTGTCCCCCACATGGTAACAACAGCTTTAGTCAAAATCAGTGTTCCACTCCATACTTTTTTGTCGTGGAAGAATAAAAAGAGGAATCTATATTTTCTAATCGAGTAACTTTTATCTCTTTATCTTCTTGACTCTACAGTAAGATATTACCAGACATACAGTTTGACCTCAGGTCTCTACAGATGTTATTTTATCAACAAACTAATGTTCACTATCATGGAGTTTTGGAACATAGACTCAGGTATTTGATTTGTAGATATGTGTGTGTGTGTGTGTGTATTTATTAATATGTTTTAGTTTTTGCCTTTTGAGGAGGAGGGAGGAAATCATAACTAAAATTTTTACTGCAAGATAATGTGCTAACTTTTCTTTTAGGGAATATACCAAAATAATTATTCAAACTTGGAACTTATTAAGCTATCCTTTTTTTTTTCCTAAGTATCTCAAAATGAAATGACTGTCAGCAGGATGAGGCACATGCCAGTACATACTGCCAGCTTGAGATCGTTCTTATCCCAGGACTTTTTTAAGAATTGTCTATATGCCAATCCTGAGAAAACTCTCAGTTACTTGCAGAGTTTTCCTTTGTAAAAAGTGAATTCAGTTCAGATATTTTGACTTGACTATAGGTGTGTAAGTAAAATTTTTTAAATAACTTGAACTGAATAACCCATCTTTTCAAGTAATTCTAGGCGTCTCTAGGCTCACCATGTATATATAAATCCAAAAACAAATATTAGCGCATACTATAGTAACTATACTAATTAAAATAACATCTAATATTATAAACTAATACATGACACTTAGATTTAGCAGGTTGTATTTGTGTGATCCTTATAAGTTACAGACTTCTTCATCCTAATAACTGTTCTGATGGCAAAAAGGGTACCCAAGTAGAAATAACATTGTTAGAGTGCATGGAGGAATCTTGCATTTTTCATTATCTTAGTCACCATGCAGTAAAAAGAAAGCTTATTTTTAGTCTCTTTAAGCAAATTATTAGAGTTAACACAAACAGGATGGCAGGGATTTTAAGGAATCATTTTATCATATTGCCCATTTCTAAGAGTGATTTGAGGTGGATATTAATGAAAACAATATTTAAGAAGCCCTAATTGCCTTGAAGTAATTTTGAACTGAAGTATCGTTAGTACTCTGAAGTGTTCCTGGCACACAGAAAATGCTCAACTAGAGCATTGAACAATTTGAAAAGTTTTAAAACGCCAAAAGATAGCCATTGTCTTGAACAAATAATTCCAACTATAAATTTCATGTGATATTTCTAAATATTCAATAAATTACCATAGTGATTTTTTGTTTTGTTATGTTTTGCTTTTTTAAATAGTTGTGACCGAGATGATACATACATATATGATCAGAGAGACAGTTAATCAGGATGATAGATGCCAGAGTCAAGATTTTTTGTTCCATTGTTGTTTTACACATTGCAACAATATCATATTAAAGCCAAAGTCTTTGACGGTTTGACTGTGTCAACACTATTGATATTATTATTGTGCCCCTAGGCTTTACTGGTGAGTCTATTTATCAGAATATCTCCTTTCTCTTTTTATTTTCAATCATTGCCCCCTAATCATACTGAAGTAATTGTAAATCCTTCCTATTTTACTACTTTTACTTTTCAAGTTTTGAAATGTTTGATGTATAAATTGTCAAGTTTTGATCACCTATATTTTGGTTTATTTATTTTTATGGTATATATTTAAGATATACAACATGGAGTTTTGATATACATAAGCATAATGAGATTTTTATATAATTAAATTAACATATCCATTACCTTCTATGGTTGTTGTTTTCGTGTATGTGTTTGTTGAGAGCACCTGCAATCTTCAATATATAATACAATATTAGTAACCATGAGTATCTTGGTGTACATTAGATATCGATTTATTTATCCTGTATACCTGCCAGTTTGACCCACTTCTTCATCCTTGGTAACCACCACCATTCTACTGTTTCTATGAATGTGGCTTATTTTTAGGTTCCGTATGTGAGATCATACAGTATTTTTCTTTATGTGTCTGGTTTATTTCACTTAGCATAATATCTTCCAGGTTTATTCATGTTGTCACAAATTGCAGTATTTTTCCTTTTAAAATAGGATAATATTTCATTATATATGTATATATTCATATATATCGCAATTTTTTATCCATTAATTCATTAATGGACACTAAGGTTGTTTCCATATCATGGCTATTGTGAATAATATTGCAATGAACGTGGGAATGCATATGCATCTTTGACATACTGATTTCAGTTCCTTTGGGTTTACAACCAAAAGGATTGCTGGGTCATATGAGAACTATATTTTAAATTTTTTGAGAAACCTTCATACTGTTTCCCATAGTAGTACCTGTTTGCATCCCTGCCAGCAGTGTACAACAGTTCCTTTTCTCCACACCCTCACACCAACACTTACCTCAGCCATCCTACAGTTGTAAGGTGGGTATCTCATTGTAGTTTTGATTTGCTTTTCTCTGATGAGTGATGTTGAATACCTTTCCATATACCCGTTGGTCTTTTTTATGTCTTCATAAAACAGATACCTATTCAGGTCCGTTAGCCATTTTTTAAGCAGATTAATTTTTTGCTATTGAGTGAGCTCCTTATGTATTTTACATATTAACCCTTGTCAAAATTATGGTTTGCAAATATTTTCTCACAATGCATAGGCTGCCTTTTCATTTTGTTGATTGCCTCCTTTGCAGTGCAGAAGCTTTTTAATTTGATGTGATCCCACTTGTTTATTTTTGCTTTTGTTGCCTGAACTTTTGGTGTGATAGCCAAAACATCATTGCCAAGGCCAATATCAAGGAACTTTGTCCCTGTGTTTTCTTTTGGGAGTTTTATGGTTTCATGTCTTACACTTAGGTCTTTAATCCATCTTGGGTTGTGTGTGTGTGCGTGTGTGTGTGTGTGTGTACGGTGTAAAATAAGGGTCCATTTTCATTCTTTTGCATGTGGATGACCAGACCTTCATCATTCCTTCTTCATAGGGACAGTGGCCTGCCTTTTGACCTAATTAACACCAAGTAGCTCCTACTCATCCTTGCAAGACTCAGTGAAAATACTTCTTTCTCAGGAAAGCTTTTCCCTGCTCACTCATAATTTCACCTTAAAGAATTTATCCAATGGAATATACAGCTTGCAAGAATGAAGACAAGGTTTACCTTACTCTATAAGGTATTCTTGAAGCATAGGTTAATTCCTGACATATAAAAAGTACTGAGTAGCATTTGTTAAATTCAATGAAAACCTGCAACTTATTTTTATTTTTAGTTGTGTGAGAGGTAGATAACCAGCATTTTCATAAATGAGGCTGTGCTTCCTTACATTTTCAATGATGTAGAAGACATGCCAACAAAGTGTCATTTCTAGATAAAATGAAGCCTTTCAAAGAGTATATATTGTTTATTTGAATCATTTGTGGGGGAAGGACAGATAACTTTCTAAAGGATGTTTCTTCTAAATTCTGTCTTAAAGTTGTTTGTAAGTAGAAAATTGAGTTTATATTACATTATAAGAGTATAATGTCTTTATTAAATTCACTGAGCAATCTTTAATCAAATAAGAGAATGCATTATTTATTTCCAAGTTTAAAGCACACATTCTCTTCAGTCGAAATGCCAATTTTGGAGGAAAACATGTCTAATAAGCTATGAAACTGAAAGCCAATTTTATTTTTCATTTTTCTTGTAGCATTTAAAGACCTAAAGCCTGTATTATGTATAGTTTCATGTTTTCAGCAAATATGCTTTTCAGGAATTATAACTATTCTCATTGATATGAAATTAATTGAAATAAAAAATTTATTTCTGAACACTTATTCCATGTTAATAAAACATCTTTGGACAAAACATCTTTTCATTCCCTAATTTATTATACAAGCAATTTTGACAATAATTTAAAGTTTTATGGATAATATTTAAAATGTCTTCTTGAAATGAAAATTTTCTTTTATCCATCAAAGTTCTGTATCCCTATATTTCTAATGCTTTAGACAAGAAGAATTTGATGTGATTATGACCATTAAATAAATATGTACTATATATTATTAGATTCAAAGATTTAAAGGAAGAGTATTTGTAAGAATTTCTTGGCAAAATTATGTTGATTAGACCATGAAAAAAAGTCATGTTGTACATCAAAACATAATAATGAGCTATTATCTCTCTCAGAGATGTGTGAATATCATCATGAAACTTCAACATAATTCTTTTTAGTAACAGCTGTGTGAGAAAACCTATCACTAATGTGGACCAAAATAAGAGATTAAAGAAGAATAATAACTTCAGAAAACACTTATGCCCAAATCCTAGTTCAGTTGCCAGTGACAAAACTTTGCACAGACAATTAACTACTTATTTCTCGTTTTTTCATTTGTGAAGAAGGAATGATTGAATTCATCCTACTTTGTCAAACTTTTTGTGTGAAAGCTTCATTCTTTGAAATTTTGTGGTAGAATATATTTTTTAAACAGATACATTAATGTAAATTTATTAAAAATATTAGCTATTTGTTTTTAAGTAGAAATTCTAATAAACTCCATAAATATACCTTGTCCAAATTTCCAAATTTGGGAAATTTCAGGATGTTTGGCCAAATCGTGGGAAAATACAGCCTGGGAACATACTGTAACTTATATAAAAATTATTTTTGTAAGCTTTTAGATATTCTTAAGCTTTACAGAAGACATATTCACAAAAGGAGTTGCTACATATTTTTAAATATATTCTTCAGCCTTTCCGTTAGTTGGAAAATATGTAATTGAAAAGTCTTACTTGTCCAGAGTGCATAATAGCATAGAGCATCCTGAAATAAAAATTTGTTATTTTTCCATTGCTTGTGTTTTGAAATCCAGGCTTATTGCAAAGAAACTCAAAGAAAAAAGTCTCTTCTGTGCTTAGAAAAAAGTGATATTGCAGACCTAATTTTAGATGACTCACCCTCCTCATAGAAATGGAAAACAGTGCTAAGTCAGCACCATTCCCCCTTCTTGTGTGGGTCCAATGAATGCTTATTCAATAAATCCTTATCAAAAGACTATTTTGAGTAAGATAATTTAGACACAAAAATTATTAAGATGTAGTTATACATTTGTAAGAGAGTTATGAAATATGCATAGAAAATGATCAATAAAAAGAAAAATGTGCCAAGTATCACATAAATGGTATACTGGATTATTATGAGAGTGTAAAGTTTAGGAAGTATTCTAAGGTGATTGTGAAGTCTTGGGAAATATTTTTTTGTCCATCCACCAGGACCTTGTTTCAGTGGAGGAAGCAGTAACAAAGTTGGAAGGGGGGCAGGCAGGAACGCCGGACATATTGAGCAAATAGTAGGGACAAAAAGACCAATTCTGGAAAAACATGTTGTATTTGTGCTACCAGTTTGACTTTTTACTCTTGTATAAGCAACTTCTAAATAAATGAAACCCTATGTGATTATATTAGAGATTATCTGGACAGAGACTTGGAGACAATAGGGCATAATTTTTCTGAAATTAAATCATTCACACCATTGATTTTCAAAGTATGGTCCTTGAATCAATAGCATCAGTATTATGTTGAGACACAAATTCTTGGATCTTTCCCCATTATCATAAAAGCATTCTGCTATTTAAGGTTTATAATCATAAAAATATTTGAGTTTAAAGATGTTTACAACATAATAATAAAGTCTTTAATAAAAAAGTATAAATAGTAACAAGGAGGTTAGATTATATTTAATGTCCAGTATATGAGTAACAACGTATAGCTGCATGTCAAAGAGCCAGATGGGTGTCCAATTCAATAAGAGTGAGCATATTTTAGAGAAAGGTAAATTTGCATTTGGTGTTAACTAGGATTTGTTTCATGGAGGCAAGTTCAAGGGCATTTCTTAGAGGAAGTAACTTGGGCCTCACGGAAAGACTAATTGTGAGAGTTTATAATAAGATTGAGAGAGAGGATATTTAAATGCCAACCTATGGCCCATATAAAGCATGAAAATATAAGGGATCTCTGGGTGGCAATGTGCAGAGTTTTGGCCATTAGGGATGGCAGATATGTTTATGTTTGCCATAGCTAGTCAATCAGTGTAGAAAGGATGATCTTGGCCAGAATATCCAGGGATTTGATGATCTAGGCTAAGAAATCTGGTATTGGATTATAAAAACAGAATGGAGCTTTTAGAAAGACTAACTTGGCAATAGTTTTTGTAATGAGCAACACGAAGGAGGAATTGGACTATACAAGACCTAGAAGCCCAGGAACTCACAAGGGCTGGAATAACAGTGAAAAGAATAAGAGGGAGACATGTGAGACCTTGCACCAAAAATAAAAAGTAAAAAAAAAAAAAAAGGAAAACAAAAAGAAAAAGTGGATAGAATCTATTATTTGAATATAAATGTAAGAGAAAAGTAGTAGCCAAAACAATGTCTGGAAAAATAGTTATTTTGAAAAACAGGAGAATAAAGAAAGGGAACTAATTTTATAGAGAGAATGTTAAGTTTGATTTTAGATAGTTGAACATGACAGCAGGACATGGAAATGAAAGTAGCTAAGCAGCAGATGGAAATGCTGACATGAAGTTCTAGAGGGAGTGGTTTCTGCACATCAAATAAAAGTAATATTTGAGATCTCAGAGGTGGAAGAAAAGAGAAAATTTAAAGGCAGAAGATTAAACTGGAGTACCCAGGGTTAGACAAAAAATGGTAAGAGAGAAGCCAATAAAGATGGTGGCAGTGAGCTGATGCGTAAAGTAGGGTGGCAGTGGGAGGAGAAAAATCATAATAAAGTGGTCATATACCATGAGAAAATGTAGCAGGAAGGGGAGGCTTTTCTAAAGGAGAAAGTGAGGGAAAAAATCAGTATGCGATGGTGAGCGTCACATACTGCAAAGAGCTCAGTTTGCTATAACCCAAAGGTCACTGGGGCTGACCATTATGAGGTCATTGCAATTGTAAACATAATGCATTTGGTGAATGCAAAATATAGAGGGTGGCTGTAGGAGTATATAATAATTTTAAACACAGAGGTAATAGGTTTAGGCCCTTGGTACATGTAAAATATATTGGGCAAAAACTGTATTGAAGTGCACTGAAGCAAGAGATTATAGGTTCAGATAAATACTGGTTTTAGTTCAGAGGCAGCCTGTTAAAAGGAGAAATCACGTTTGCTGTTGCAACTATTGTCAACATGAGAGGAGGAAAGATTATGTACCCAGCATTTTAAGTGCTGTGGGTTTTGGAAAATTGAGAGTAACTATACTTTGAAATAGCTGTAGTGGGAATATTATTAGGATTAAAATCCATTAATAGTAAAAAATATCAAACTTTGTTAAAGTACTGTTGAAATCAACAGATAATTTAATTTTATAAATTGTGGCTTGTCCTGTAATCCCATGTACTGCCTCACATGTTAATTTGGCAAAACAATGTTTTAATTTTACTGTTAGTAATTATTTCTCTAATTAGGTGACTATTTGTAATGTTCCCAAATCTTTGAGTTTAATTTCACCAATGATTCCTTGAACACTTTAGTGTGTTTTATATTTCCGTATTGTACAATAGAAAGTATTTTGAGAGGCTAAAATATGTAAATACATTTGCTTTTGGTAATTTTTTAGTCTTAATTCACATCATATTTATTCAATAGCAATAGGAAAGCAGTTTATTGAATTCATGTAACATATACAGAGATGTGTGTTTATACAGGTGGTATTTCTGAAAAATTGACAATAGCTTTATTTTACTTTTGTGGGGGCTGTAACATATTTCTTGATCATGCCCTCGGAATATAAAGAAGTGAAATGTATCTATTGTAATTTTTTTCATAATAGCTGAAAATGTTGAGATATTTTTAAGATTCATAATGTATACTTTAAATTTGAAAGAAGATACACACTATGGGATCAGTATTTCCCAGAAATAAAATAGTTGGAAGATATCCAGAGAATTATCACTGTCATAGATTGATTTGTTTTCTAATTGGGTATAATAAATGTATATTGGCAAATAGGGTATATAGAATCTGGCATAGATACCAATTTAATTAAAGAATATTTGCACCAACTTAGTAGTTTGTTGGCCTTTTCCTAGATATTTATGCAAGACTAAGTACTTTATCAGATTATTTTTATGAAAATGAATACTCGATGTAAATGATTAAGATATTTGTATATTTGAAATTTTATCTACCTTTTATTTATAACTACCTATATATTTCAGAAGTTTGTTTGGATCACTTAAAATTATTTTTATTAGTGTTTCTCAGTTTTTAAGACTTAACTCTTTTTTTCATTATTCATCTGACACTACTTACCAACGTTTATTATTTCAAGTAATATGACTCTTAATATCAACAGTTTTTACATTCAGTTAACAATATGGTTGAAAGAAACCTTAAGAACATTACCTACCCTATCTGACTTGTTCTCCTTTTCCATAAAGAGGAGATGCTAACATGACTCCATAGAATCAGTGTGTGAATCTGTCAGCTCTAATTTATTAGTGATGCATATGTAAGTTCAGCTGCTCCCAGCTCAGATAATCAGAACCACTTATCTAATCTACAGAAATTTGGAAAATAATAAATGATTGTTTTAAGCCACCAAATTTTGGGATGAGAGGTTATACAGAGTTATTACAGGGATATCTAACTGATATTCTATCATACCAGTATGTTATGATAAAATCACCATGTAAGTGAATACAGATTTCTGCGAGCTAATTCCCAGGACACTCCCTTCTTTAGATGTCAAAAATATAAAGAGGATTTAGCTAAAGCTCATGAGAAGTGGCCGAAGAATAAGGAGAAGAATCAATTAAGGATGATATTCAGATAATATTTCAAGAATAATATTTCAAGAATAATATTTCAACTGGGTTGGGTCGTTTGTTGAAGACATATTCAACAATATGAGGATGTGGAAGTGACACTGGTTTTAACAGTCTGGTTATGTTTGGTGACATCGATGGAAGATGCTTTAGTGGAAAAGAAGAAATAAAAATCAGATTAGAAAGGTGAGTTCAAGAGAACCAGAGCAAAGGAAATGGAGATTTTAAGAAATGAAACTTTCAAGAAATGTAAAGGCTTGAGAGACATGGGGCAGTAATTGGATAGGAACAAAGTGATGAGCAAGACTTACTCTCTTTAAACTAGGGAAATATATAGATAGATAAAATAATACTTTTGAATATTTAATTATATGCTAATTATCTACCTGAGACTCACAGGAGAAATGCTGGTGTAATTTCCTTGAACAGGCAAGAGGAATAGGATCCAAGGCCCAGGTGGAGACAGGTTATCGGCAACTTATGTATGTTGTTGAAATTCACGAGACTGGTTGAGCTCATCAGGTGAATGACAGTAAATGAAGAACAGTTCTGAGGACAGCGTCCTTTGCACTCTACTCTATTGGGAGTACATGGAAATTCTCTTCTGACACATAATTTTTAGAGTTATTAATGAAGACCTAGGACGCAACATGTGTTCAAAAACTTACCCATTAGGTGTCCAAAAGGAAGGGGATCCTCCCTGTGCATCTTGTCGCCCTTCAACGTCTACATCAACTTCTTATGAGCCTCGGCTTTCTCAAGTCATGACCATTAATGCACATCCTTTACTTCTTCCTAATCTTTGAAAGATACGTATTATTTTTAATTAAATTCTTAATTTCTTCCAAAGTAGAAATTTTATAGAGATAATGTTGACATCCTTTAATCCAGTATTTGGGATGTATATTTAATCTTACCTACATTGCATAGTTTTCTTTCTCATACTGGTTTTCGAGAAATTCCATTTCCTAAGAATACTCATGGAAGACTTGGACAAGGCTAAAAATGCTAAATTACATTAATAATAACATATGAAATAAAAAATCAATAAGTGACATTTTTTTCCAAGTTCCATAAGCTTGTCTTACATTTGCAGTAGATGTTTTTATGTTACTATTAGCTGGGTGAAAAGTAATACTCATTGAATTCTTCACTTTTCAATTTCCAAATGACATAAGGCAAAGTCCTTTGTCATCATGAACACAATATTTAATAAAGAAAATGCTTACATTTCTCCTATTAAATGAAATGTTAGAAATCCTCAAATGTATAGACTTTAGGAGTGCATGGAACGTGAGCCTTCCTCTTCGGAACTCTTGTCAGTCCTTGAAAATAAAAAACACTTAAGCACCTCTAGAGGCTCCAGATCCACCAATTGTTATTTATTCCATTAGCCTTCTATAAAAGCATCTATGAGGATGTTTGAATTTGACTCTCAGTCAGAGCCAAGTGTATATGACTTTTAAAATTTTTTCTGCTCAGTATGCATTGTCATACTTTCTCTTGAAATTATAAAAAAACTGTGGTGCAACAAATAAAAGTGGATGAGTTACCCCAAATCTTCCTTATATTTTTGGACACATTCCAAGGATCAGTAACCGTGGTCGTGGAAGAAGCAGTAGTTTATTTTCACATGAAATATGGTGAATTTCTGTATTTAAAGCTATTTTACAAAGTTAGGCTACCCTTATTTACTGGTATAAATTATATAAAGCATACAAATGGCAATAATTTAGAAGACTCAAATCTGAAGAGGTTCTGACTTGAACACATACATCTCTGACTTAAGAGGAAGTCTGAGTGCAGTATATATGTTTGTGTTGGCTCTTCTTGGTTTCCTACCAATAACTTCTCTTCTACCACGTCTCTGACTATTTTCAGAAAGATAAGCTACTAGGTGTGGGACCAGACTTTACTAATCAGCTAGAAAATAAACCTATATTATAGGCTACCTATTTATATAAAAATATGTTAAATTAATATTCATATTTTTGTTTTATGTAGAAAAGATTTGTAACCATTTCACCATGTGAAGTAGTCAACTAAAATATTATGTTATGCAGTAGAAACAAGATGGTTAATACTCTTGCTATAATAACATTACAACTAGCTCAAATATTAACCAAACTTTTCAATTTCAATTCCAGAAATTAATGAACAGGTTATATTTGCTATAATGCATAGTCACTTTCTGTAGTATGTAAGATAAAAGAAGATAAGGGTTTATGTGTTTTTCAGGAATATTCTACAGAGAATCAACCTCTCATAGCAGTCAAGAACTTAAGCAAAAGAATTATACAAACTCATATTTCAGTTCTTGCTCCACCATCTAATTGCTGAAGGATTTGGAATTAATTATTTAATTGTTAAGTTTCTTAAGTTTCACCATTTGTACAAAGGGAATATCTATATCCTGTATCTTATATCCACATTGCAGGTTTATTGCAAATGTTAAAATATGCATATAAGTCTTAAAAACCAGTGTTAATTACATAGTATGCATTAAACGTTAGTTTTTGATAATTATTATTCACAAACAATAATTGATGAGACACTGTACTGAAAGCCTACCAGATATGAGAGATGTGGGTTACATTTTATGTAAATGATTTCTATTCATTATTAAATATGAATATTTAAATTAATATTAAACAAGTACTGTAACAAATATAATACAATTACTTTTTAATTCTTAAAATGTAAGTCTTTAGGTTGAAGAATAAGGGTCCTATGATTCTATCTTACATTTATAATTTCAATTATATCTTGTGTTTTGTATAAGAAGTCACTGATGTTATCTTCCTTCTGAGATGAATGCAAAAGTTTGATAACCCTTCTGACACTTGACTGTGGAAGTTGTTGGCTAGTTACCTTTCAACCTTGCCAGCAAATCCAATCAGTTTAAAAGCATTTTAATGTACCTATGCAAGTCCTCAGAATTTAAGATTAGGAAAGAAAGCAGGTCTTCTGGCCTTCATAAGTCGTATTCAATGGTTACTCTGGAAATGATGGAATTAGCTTAATTTAAGTTGCAATTTGATGGAAATATTTTCCTGCTTAAAATTAAATACTCTACTAAAACCTAAAATGTGAGGAAGGTCATGTGCTGTGTATTTCTCAAACAAAATCGTTTTGTCATCAGTAATCAGGAAGAGGTTGCCCTAGATGTTTTAGATCCCAATTTTTAATTTAACAAGAAAGCTTAAGTGTATAGTAGGGTAGAGTATACACGACTCAGCTCTTTTTGCTTAGGAAAAAAAGTGCAATATTTTACTTCACTCTGACCTTGAGTCAAAAGCTTTAAGAAGTATATGAAGAATCTGATTCTGAGTGGATTGAGGGTACGCTGAAATGAAAAAGAGGGAAGAGCTGCTTTTAACATAACCAGATGGCAATTTTTACTAGTTGGCAGTGTACTGAAAAGCACATTTTCTGAAAGGGAAGTATACATTATAGACTGGCACAACTAAATGTGTAAAAGCATCCCAAAAATAGATTTAAAAATCTTCTTTAGCTTTAAAGTTATGATAAACTTGCATAGTGTATGATTCTCCTTAAGGTAAAGATGTTGACAAAGACCAACAAATCTCATTAACCCATACCCAAGATTTCCCAACTAAGTTTTTGATATCAACCAAACTACAGTCATCACAGGGTAGACATTTGAAATCTGCTGAATTATTCATTAAGTAGCTTATTTCAGTTCTTTATGCACTTTAATAGAGTAGCAATGGCATTACCTCAAAACCATTAAAACTTACTTGTCAAAAGTCCAGAAAACATCGATACTTAATTACTTATTAACAATTACCATATATTTAGTTTCATTTGTCTTATTTTTGGCATGGCTACTCTGATTAGGCATAATAACTCGGCCTGATCCTTTGATCCTTAATATAATGGATCTAATACACTCTTTTAAAAACAATATCAATCTTTAAACCTTTCTAGTAATAGGATACCTAAGTATTTTCATCAGGAAATAATTGAAAGGCCATTTCAACACACCACTACAAGTAAAACTTAAAACACTCTTACGTTTTGGTAAAGACTACTGCAAAAATTTTATATTATTGAACAGGTCCAATGTGTTCTCCAAAGGAGTAAAGATAAAAGAAGTACAAAGTGTATTGTTAAGCAGTCACAGGTGCACTATTTAAAATCACATTGCTTGAAGAAAGTTCTCAGATCAATTATTGAGTTACTTTTTTCTTTTACTCTAGTTTTTGGAATAACCAGTATGATAAAAGCAACGTGCCTATCATGGTGGTTTCTTTCTTTCTTTCTTTGTTTTAACTACAAAAAACCAAGAGTTTTATTTCTTCTTTATTTGATGAATTATCAGAGGCAGGATTGGAAAATGACTATAACACAGATTAGGATCTCTAGATAAATCAATATTAGATACAAAAGTAGCTCTCAATATTATGAGAGAAGTGTAAGTATTTTTAAATAAATTTATAGCATAAATTTAATTTTTTAATACTGCAGTAATTTACCCTAGAACGAACATGACTTATCTTATTTAATATAGCCCAGTAGGGTAATAACAATGGGAATTAAAAAATAGCCAATATTGTTTTCTGCATTCTGTGTACTAGAAACTTTTTTTTTACATGCTTACATCTGTATCGTACATGTTTGTAAGCATTTAGCTTTCAAAAGAACTTTTTGAAAAATGGAGAAGATAATTGTCACGGTCAATCGTACAGCTGACAGAAAACCTGGAATTCCAATCCCAGCAACCTGGCTTGAGAGTCTATGTCTGACCATGACGCAACACTTCCTTTCTAAGAAATTTAGAAGAATTTGATTGTCTACAACGATTTCAATTTAATTAGTAGCATATCTTATACATGGTACTGGTTTATGTTATAAACATGATACATAGCTGAAACATCAACATAATAGTGATTTATTTACAGGAGCATCAATCCTACCAAAGCTTTCTAACCCCTGTGAATACCTGCATGTTTCCTTGGAGATCTTTATTCCAATCATATAAAATACACATATACAGATATGTAATTTTTGTTTTGATTCATATAAAAATGATAATGTTACATACACTTCTGAAAATATTCTTCATGTAATCATTATCTATTATGTCTTGATATTAAATTCTGTGAAGCTCTTTCAGCTCCACCTGACAAGTTCCCTATTATTCTATTATCATGGTTCTGTCCTGCTTCAGACTTTGGCCAGTATCCGTAAGTCAAAACAGAGATGGTAACTGCAAAACTCTCTAAGTGCTAGATTTATTTCAACTTTTTAAAATTGTGGTAAAATAGACATAACATAAAATTTATCATTTTTACCATTATAAAGTAAATTATATATTATCACTTAAGAACAGGATACATTCTGTGCATAGGCTACAAACCTGTACTGCATGTTACTGTACTGAATACTATAAAAATTGTAACACAATGATAAGTATTTATGTATCTAAACATATCTAAATATAGAAGAGATAATGCATTATGTCAGAACACTAGTCTTCAGGAGGAGATAGGAATTTTTAGCCCTATTACAATCTTATGGGAATACTGACATAATGTGGTCTGTCAAAGACTGAAATGTCGTTATGTGGAGCATGACTATATATACTTCAGTGATATTAAGGACATTTATATGGTTGTGCAACCATCACTACCATCTATCTCTAGAGCTCTTTCATCTTGCAAAACTGAAACTCTACAACCATTAAACAATACATACCCCTAAAAATCACCATTTCAATTTCTGTCTATGTTTTGACTATTCTAAGTACATCGTGTAAATGGAATTAGATAGTATTTGTCTTTTTCTGGCTTATTTCATTTAGCATAATGTTCTCAAGTTTCATTCATATGGTAGCATATGTCAGAATTTCATTTCTTTTTTAAGGCTGATTAATATTCCTTTGTTTGGATATACCACATTTTGCTTATCCGTGCATAGACACTTGGATTGCTTCCACGTTTTAGCTATTGTTAATAATATTGCTATTAACATGTGTGTACAAATATCTCTTTGAGACCCTGCTTTAAATTCTTTGGGATATATAACCAGAAGTGTAATTACTGGATTGTATGGTAATTGTATTTTTAATTTTTTGAAGAATGGACATACTGTATTTTACAGTGGCTTTATCATTTTACATCCTCACCAACAGTGCACAAGGGTTCTAATTAACCACATCCATGTGTACACAATTGTTGTTCTCTGTTTTTTTTCCCTCTGATAGTAGCTATCCTAATGGATATGAGGTGGTATGTCATTATTCATTTACTTACATTTCCCTAATGACTGTCGCGATTGACCATCCTTCCATGAGCTTATAGACCATTCACATGTCTTCTTTGGAGAAATGCCCGTTCAAGTTCTTTGCCCATTTTTGAACTGGATTGTTCGCTTTATTTTGTTGTTGAGTTTTAGGCACTCTCTATATACTCTGGATATCAATTCCTTGTCATATACACGATTGTAAATATTTTCTCTCATTTTTTGGGTTGCCTTTGTATTCTGTTGATAATATCTTTTGATGTACTTATGAAGTCCAATTTGTTATTTTTTTTCTTTTGTTGCTTATGCCTTTGATGTCACATTTAAGAAATCATTACCAAATCCAATATTGTGAAGATTTTGCTCTATGTTTTCTTGTAAGAGTTTTATAGGTTTTTGTCTTATGTTTAGGTCATTGATTTATTTTGAGGCATTATTTGTATATGGTCCGACTTTATTCTTTTGCATGTGGCTATCCAGTTTTCCCACCACCATCATTTCTTTAAAGACTTCTTTTTCCCATTGAATGGTCTTGGACCCAATGTCAAAAATTGTTTGGCAATATAAATCATTTTAGCATTTATTTCTGTACTCTATGTTTTATTCTGTTGGTCTATATCTCTGTCTTTATGCCAATGACACACTGTTTTGACTACTGGAGATTTGTAGTGAGTTTTGAAATCAGGGAGTGCTTTGTAAGTTTTGAAATCTGGAAGTATGAGTCATGGAGAATTGTTATTATTTTTCAAAATTGTTTTGGCTATTCAGGATCTCTTTGGATTCTATAGAAAAGATTTTCTCTTTCTGCAAAAAATGATGTTGGAGTTTTGACAGGAATGGCATTGAATCTGTAGTTTTCTTTGGGTAGTATTGACATTTTAACAATATTAATTCTTCCTATAAATGAACATGGAATATTTTTCCATTTGTTTATGTCGTCTTTAATTTCTTTCAGCAGTGTTTTATAGTTTTCATTGTGCAAGTCTTTTATGTCCCTGGTTAGTTGCTAAGCATTTTATCATTTTTATGCTATTATAAATGGAATTGATTTGTTAATTTTCTGATTGTTCATTTATAGTTTGTAGAAATGCAAGTGATTTTTGTGTGTTTATTTTGTATACTACTGTTTTCCAAATTTGTTTATTAGTTCTAGCATATTTTTTTGGTGGAAGTTTTAGGGTTTTCTGCATAAATTATGATACTATCTACAGAGATCATTTTACTTCTTCCTTTTCAAATTAGATGCATTCCCTTTTCTTGCCTAATTTTCTGGTTAAAACATTCAGTTCATTCTGAATAGAAGTGGCTAAAGTGGGCCTCACTGCCTTGTTCCCGCTCTTAGAAGTAAAACTTTCTGTCTTTCACCAGTATGATGTTTGCTGCTGAATTTTCATATATGCTTTTTATTATGCTGAGATAGTTTCCTTCTAGTCCTAGTTTGTTGAGTGTTTTTGTCAAAAAAGATGTTGAATTTTACCAAATGCTTTTTCTACATTAATTGAGACAATTATTATTTTTTCTTTCATTCTGTTACTATGATGTATTGCATTGATTAATTTTTATTTGCTAAACCATCTTTGAATTCCAGGAATATATCCTAATTGGTCATTGTAATATTCTATTGCATTTGGTTTGCTGGTATTTTGTTCATGATTTTTTCATCAATATTTGTAAATGATATTGACGTGTTGTTTTCTTGTAGTGTCTTTGTCTGGTTTTGGTAGTAGGGTAATTCTGGGCTCATGGGAAGTATTTCTAACTCTTTAATATTTTTGGAATAGTTTGAGAAGGATTATTATTATTTCTTAAATGTTTAGTATAATTCACCAGTGAAGCTATCCGGTCCAGGGTTTGTCTTCATTGGTAGATTTTTGGTTACTGATAGTATCCTAACTAATTATATGTTTATTCAGATTTTCTATTTATTCATGATTTAGTCTTGGTATGCTACATGTTTTTAAGATTTAAAACTTCATCTAGTTGATTCAATTTTTTGATAATTGTTCATAGTGCTCTCTTATAATCCTTTCTAGTTCTGTATAATCAATAGATATGTCCTCATTTTCATTTGTGATTTTAGTAACTTGAGTTGTCTTTCTTTTTTTCTCTGTCTGTCTAGCTAAAGGTTTGTAGTTTTGTTGACCTTCTTAAGGAACTGACTTGGGTTTCATTAATTTTGCTCTACTTTTTAAATTTCCTATTTTATTTATCTTTACTCTCATCTTTATTATTTCTTTCTGTCTGCTGTTTAGTTTCTTCTTCTTTTTCTAGTTCCTTAAATTGCAAAGATAAGTTATTGATTTGAGATCATTCTTTCTTAATACAAGCATTTAAACTATAAATTTTCTCCTTAGCATTTCTCTCACTGTGTTCCTTATGTATTGTTTTGTTTTTATTTTTATTCTTCTCAAGTGTTTTATAATTTTGTTGTGATTTTGTTTTGATAGCTTAGTTGTTCAGAGAGTGTACTTAACTTTCAAAAAAAGTGAGATTTCCAGTTTTCCTTCTGCTAACAATTTTTAACTTCATCCTGTTGTGGTTGGAGAAGGTATTTTGTATGATATCCATAATTTTAAATCTGTTGAGATATAATTTATTTCAGATTTATTTTTAACTTATAATGTTATGATATAAAAATTCTATTAGAGAAGACAGAATAATGGCCAGCAAACATAAAAAAAAGGTTCAACATCTCTAATCATTAGGGAAATGCAAATCAAAACCACAATGAGATACCACCTAACCCCAGTGAGACTGGGCTCTACCAAAAAATCTCAAAACAACAAATGCTGGTGAGGATGCGGAGAGACAGGAACACTCTTACACTGCTGGTGAGACTGCAAATTAGTGCAACCTCTGTGGAAAAGAATTTGGAGATGCCTCAAAGAGCTAAAAATAGAATTACCATTCTATCCAGCAATAGCATTATTAGGCATCTACCCAAAAGAACTAAGACATTCTATTATAAAGACATCTGCACCCGAATGTTTATGGCAGCACAATTCACTATTGCTAGGTCATGGAAGCAGCCCAAATGCCCGTCAATTCATGAGTGGATTATTAAAATTTGGTATATGTTTACAACGGAATATTACTCAATTTTAAGAAACGACAGTGAACTAACACCGCTTATATTATCCTGGATTAAGTTTAAGCCCATTATTCGAAGTGAGGTGACACAAGGCCCTAAGAATGGGCCCCACTTGTACTCGCCATCAAATTGGTACTGACTGATTAACACTATGGTTCTCAAATGGTGGTGGTGTTCACTAGGGATTCGGGGGGTAGGGGGTAGACCCACATTTGAGGGATGTGGTGAGTACTGGGGAGGGGAGGGACATGCTTTAAATGTATTTGGTGATGGGAATTAAGGTTCTCAATAGGGGGAAGGAAATCCTCTAAAACTGATTTATGTGAATAGCTGTACAACTTGGTAAATTTACTAATAACCATTTAATTATACACTTAAAATGGAGAAAAGATATGATATGTAAATTACACTTCAATAAAAAATAAAGTCAGTTCCTGACAAACCAAGAAAAAAAATAAAAATGTGACGTTTGGTCTAAAACAACTTAAACATTAAATTTAAAGTATTCACATAAATTATGTATATAATGCTACAATAAAGTGGATTCAAATGGAGATTTAAACCCCGCCCCCAAAAAATGAAATGTTTGGGATTTCTTTTAGCAAAGTGAATATTAGGGATATATCAGTTTATTCAAATCAAAAGCAAGCTTGGTGGCCTACGCTTCTACATGTAATAGAATTGATAAATATGCACATTGACTGAGTTGAGAACCTGAAAATACTCATCAGCATGGTCAGAGGCAGAAACATCATCATACTCACTTATATTGGATATAATCACATCATCATCTGTGTTTCAATAAGCTTGTAGTTAGAAATATCATACCCATTTAGCAGATGAGAAAATTGAGACTTAAAACTTGCTTGAGGCTAGAAACTGATAGGATCTAAACCCATGTCTTCTGGCTCTTTCTACTAGTTTATCACAGTTGTGTTTTCTAAACACAGCCATTCTTAGCGCAGAACTAATTTTAATGCCTAAGTTATAACTGCCGTTTTATATATACACACAAGAGATTTTGGTTTCTGCCAGGAAACTGGTAAATTTCACATATAGATACGAAATTTAATTACATCATTTCAGACATGGACAACAAAAAATATTGCTCAAATAAACCATTAAAGATGACAATAAGCATGACACAAATTCATGAATTTACTAGTAGTTGTCTTCTGTTTTCTGATAAGAATGTATGGCAGATAAAACTATGTACTAAACATAAGCTTTTTAGATACAATACAGACAGAAAATATTTTTGTAATTTGTTAATCAAGGATAGATTTTTTTCTTTCTGTCTCTCTTCTCATTTTCAGTATTAAGAAGGTACAATATATAAAATCTTTCCTGATTTAAGGATTTACAAAATCAGGTACTGTTAAATTAGAAATTGCCACTACAATCAAAAAGATAAATAATAACAAGTGCTGGCAAAGATGTAGAAAAATTCGAATCCTCATATACAGCTGGTGGAATGTAAAATGGAGCAGCCACTTTGGAAAACAGTCTGGAAGTTCCTCAAAAGGTGAAACAGAATGCTCATATCACCCAGTAACTCTACTCCTAGGTTTATACTCAAGAGAAATTAAAACTTATGCATACATAAAAATTTGTACACGAATGTTCATAGCAGCGTTATTCATAATAACCAAAAAGTGGAAACAGCCCAAATGTCCACCAACTGATGAACTAACAAAATGCATATATCCATACAATGGGATATTATCCAGCAATAAAAAGAAAGGAAGTACTGATATGTGCTGTAACATAGATGAACCTTGAAAGCATCACGCTAAGTGAAAGAAACTGGTCACAACACACAACATATTACATGGTTCCATGTATATCCCCGAACAGATGTTAATACAACTATAGAGACAGAAGATAGTGGTTGCTTAGGGCTGGGGAGGGGATGGTAAGAGGTGTTCCTGTTAAAAGGGTTTCTTTTGGGGTGACGAAAATGTTTTCAACTTGATTTTGGTGATGGTTGCACAGCTGTAAATGTATTAAAAAACACTGACTTGTATACTTTAAAAGAGTGAATTTTAAGGCATGTGAATTATGTATCAGTAAAGCTGCTACCAAGAAAAAGAAACTTCCTTTTACATAATTCAGACATTTTGAAAAGTACAAATTTCAGAATTTTTAACGAAAGGTTATTTTGGCAATGAGTCATATACATCATCATAGAATAAAATTGGTTTGACAGAAAAAAAATATTTTACCAGTATTTGGGAAGTGCTTACTTGGTGCTCTGTCTCGGTCTTAGACAACTCCTCAATTGTCTTTTCCAGTCTGTCTATATCCATGATGTTCTTAATGTTCTAATGTACAAGAAGATGGTATTCTTAGATTTAGCACCAAGAAAAATGCAAGAAAATCACAATCAAAATCTCTTTTAGGAAGTAGTATTTTCCTTGTTAACACTGTAATTAATCCATTTTAAACTAAGGGACAAAACTTTAGACTTTGTGCAGAAATAACATGACCATTCGGGAATACTCTAGGTATTGCCTTTCGAGCTTCCTTTCCACCTCAGGCGCTCACTCCCACGGCCATGAGTGCAAACTTGTTATTACCGGTAACTGTGACCCCTCCGTTGTCTTAACTGCAAGCACCCCACTCTTCAACCACCACCTCCTGTCTTTCCAGATTACTTCCTCCAGCACCAACAAACCTTCAGTCCCCACCGGAACCTGCAATCCATTGACACCACCACCTTTTCATTATCCTTTAACCTTCCCATGAACTCAGTCCCCTCTGGCTTCCATAGCCAGTGATTATAATCACTCCCTTCCACACGCCTCAGTTCCCTTCCCTATCCGCTGCTGTTTAGTATTTACTTAAATGAGCTTGCCACCCACTGCATGCCAGCACCCTTTCAGATAAGCATGGTTAAAGAAAGAAGGGACAGTTTGTTCACATGTTAGATTCATGTCCTTTAACCGCAGCGTTTATTGGTGATCATACCATATAATCCTAGTATATTCACACCAACATTTTCCTAAGTCAGGGGTTGGCCAACTATGCCCACCCCCAAAGGTCAAATCTAGCTGACCACTTGTTTTTGTCAATAAAGTTTTATTAGAGCACAGCTGTGCCCATTTGTTTACATACATGTCTATGCCTGCTTTCACACTGCAAAACCAAAGGGAAGTAGTTGCAGCAAAGCCAAGCCTGAAAAATATTTACTATCAGGTAGGTCCTTTACAAAAGTTTTCCAACTGCTGGCCCAGATCATCCCTTCTCTTTCCTCAAATTTCCAATACCTCCTCCAACATCCTCGCCCTCAGCTGACGACATTGCTTTGTATTTCACTGAGTCACTAGAATCAATAGGAGAATTTCCATAGTACCTGAATACATAATAAGTCTCTTTAGATATATTATAAAGTATTTCCTAATCCAAACACTCTGTCCACCTCCACCGTGACCGTTCAGTCCAAGCCCCCATCAGCTTTTGACTGAATCCACTACAGTGAATCCTAAACCCAGCAGCCAGGGTTATCTTGTTAAAATAGAAATTAGATCATATTACTCCTGTGCTCAAAAACTTTCAATGGCTCCTATCTCACTACATGTTTAAAAAAAACAAAAAAAAACCAGAGTCCTTACAATGCCTATATGAGACCCTGTGTGTCTGGCTCCCTGCAGCTCTCAACCCTCATCTCTTGCTACTTGTTCACTTTGCTCCGGACACACCGGCCTTGCTGTCCCTCCAAACTAGCAGGTAGGCTGCAGCCTCACACTCTTGAGAGCCTGCTCAAGAGGTGTTCCTGTTAAAGGGGTTTCTTTTGGGGTGATGAAAACGTTTTCAACTTGATTTTGGTGATGGTTGCACAGCTGTGAATGTATTAAAAAAAACACTGACTTGTATTCTTTAAAAGGGTGAATTTTAAGGCATGTGAATTACGTATCAGTAAAGCTGCTACCAAGAAAAAGAAACTGCCTTTTATATAATTCAGATGTTTTGAAAAGTACAAATTTCAGAATTTGTAACCAGTTCTTCTTCCTGGAAGGCTCTTTCACAGATAAAACTCCTTTCCAGTTTATAACCAAAGAACTAGCTTCCTAGTGCTGCTTTTCCTAACCACCCCACTTTAAATTGGCACGCCCCTCCTTGTCCACTCTCTTTTCCGCTTTTCTTTTCTCCATAGCACTTAACCCCATCTAACTTCCTAGTTCCATATGGGCTATTTTGTTTAGGCTCATGTATTCAGCAGGTGGAATAGCGCCCGCACATAGAGGTCTTCCAATGAATACGTGTTGAATGAATTAATGAAAGTGAATCGCTACCCAAACCATTATGCTGTTTCTCTTCACAATGCGTCAGATTTTTACTTCCTAAAGGAATCTTAGCAGCACTTACATGCATTTTCTAACGTAAGTCAATCATTGCAATGCCAATAATGAAGGGTTTCAAATCTTCCTTCCATCTCAATTCTAAACTGGTTTGGTGCAATTCTTTGGTGTTTTTCACTCATTTAGCAGAAAAATATCCTACATTAGGAGCTCAATAATAGAGCACTAGTTTCACAAAAACCTGGCATTGCAGCTATAACAATGTCTGAATCTAATGTAGGCTTCTTTCCAATCTTTAATTGTTCCTTTCCAATCTAATGTGAAATATTTTTAACTTGGCCTGCATTTTGAATAATTCTCCAGACTGTTCAGCACAACTTAATACTTCTGATAGTCTTATATAAAACCAAAATTTAAAACCTGCATAATACTTGATGTTCAAAAGATATCTATAGAAAATTTCCCTTCCAGTACAGTAACTAACAGTTTTGTGACCTGTTCTTCCGATGCTTTAATTCTGTTGCTTAAAAAAAATACATATTGCAAAGAATTATTCTTTTTTCAGAGATTATACTAATATTTCCTAACATTTATAAGGTACATATGGTTTACCAAATGGCTTTACATGAATCATCTTAATCTCCAAAATAACTGCATGGCATAAGTATTATTAGCCCAGAAACGATAAACGGTTTTTCCAAGGTAATGCGTTCAGTATATTTAAGACATGAATTTTAGACTCAAGACTTTTGCCACCTTCCAATGAAATAATGAAAAATTATTAGATAGCATCCATGCTTTCTTTTTTGATTTGGATATTTTTTTTTAGATGGGATAACTTCATTTCATTTTAAATCTGAATTTCTTAAATGCCATTTCTTCCATGGATAATTGCAAAAGTAATAAGGTACTTCTGTCCAGACTGGAAAATCCTATCCACTTTTTCTCATTTGTAATCTGACAAATGAACTTGCTCTTTGCCCCACAGGACGTGAATATTTGCGTGATTTTTATTTAATCCACAATCAAAACCCATGATTGTATGATTTCCATGTTTGTCTACACCAGTGTTTAATGATTTCAACCTACCTCTTCCTGTAGAATCCGAATCTTAAAAATTAGAGCCCGGTTTTCTGTCTCCTGATTCGTTGTGAGAAAAATAATGAAAAAGTATTTAAGAAGTTTATGAAAATACTACATTTACCTCCAAAGCTATTAATATTCTTTCCTCTTACCAACTGTAAATGTGACATTCACATGTCACAAATGAGCCTAATTTAAAATATTTTCACTGTGGGGTTACACCTTGGCCTGAGGTTTCTTGGGGATCTTGCTCCTCTCCTGGACTCAATGTAACTATGGTAGTTAGGGAGGAAAAGATGAAAACCAAAAAAGGAACAATCTGGCTTCCTTCCCTGCTACTTTACCCTTTATTTATACATTTATAACAGGTAGTTGTAAGCTCAGATTTTTAAACAGCACTTTGAAATCACGGACTTCTAGCTTTCTATTTGAAGCTGTGGATATTCTCAGAGTCCACATCCCCACAACATATGAACATCAAAAACCATTTTATAATTAACAGCCTCAAATTCAGAACCATCAGAAGAAAATATATTTCAGGACAGGATATTTGCCAAAATGCTAACAGTAAGGATTTTGTGGAATTTTTTCTTTGTTAATATGCATTTTTTTAATTTTTATAAACAGGTATTCCCTTTTAAACATAAAAATCAGAGGGAAAACATCTCAGTCTAGGATTTCATTGATACTAGAAGAACACACACACCCCTATGTACTTAGAAATCAGAACACTTGAGTTTGATTCTAGCTCTACCATTTTTTAAAAATTGACAGATAACATTGTACATTTCTATCACCTACAACATGTTTTGAAGTACATAGTGGAATGGCTCATTTAGCTCTACCATTTATTAGACAACTGACTGATTAAAACATCTCTGGACTTTATCACTCTATTAAAATTTTTTTCAAATATACAAAGATGCAGCAACCTCTGTTCCTATCTCACAGAATTTCTATCATTACCAGTGAGATAAAATATTAAAAGTTCTTTTGAAATTTATAAAATACTATAAAATATAAATGATTAGGATTGTATATCTGGGACTTTGCACTTTAATCAATAGCAGTTTACATTATTGATGTTAAAAGGACATTGAATGCTTTACACCTGTTAGCTCCTTTAGCCCTGCCAGCCAGCCCTAGGGTAGGTAGTATTGTCATCTCTATTTCATCTAGGAGGCCACAGAGGCTTACAGTGGTTCCCTGACAGGTCTAAAGTCACACAGCTCTGACTCCCTAGTGTGGGCTCTTAATCAGGTCTCTACATATCCTCAGTGGTCCCTACTGAGTCTTTCCTGTAATGCACTCACAGGGTCACAGAGGACCTGGCGTGCCACGGGTCTTGTCCCACATTTTATTATTGAGGCAAGAGCTAAGTTAAACGAAGCTGTTTGTTTGTGGGAGGTCACAAAAGTGACTGAAACAGGCCTAAAACCAAGTCTCCCAGTGACTTACAGATTGACTCTGAGAACAGCTTTACAAATGATACCTAGAAACACATTAGTCTGAATGACTTTCAGCTGCCCCTTACCATCGTTATACCACTAGAATTTAGCAGCATTTTGAAGATGACTACCAACGCTCTAGAAAACAGTTTAATATTCTCAGTCAAAATGATCACCTCTTTCGTGGCTGAGTTAAAGCTTAGTTTAAATGTCTTTTGGCTCTGAAGTTACAAGCCTGTGTTTATTCAGGGTAAGGAATGGTTTATGGAGCTTCTCAGTAACCAGTGAGTACCCAGAGAATTGATTTTTTAAAAACCTGAGAAAAATATGAAAGTTTGATAGGGAAAAATTTTTTTTTAATTCAAGTGGCTATTAGTATCAGATACTTATGAATTCGCCTACCAATTTCAGGAGGCATTCCAGAGATTTTCTAGATCTTCACAAACCATTGTGAACATGACCGAGAAATGTGTGAAGAATTTTAATCTCGATTGAAAAGGAAAGCAGATTTTTCTTTATCCTACCTGCCTTTACTTGTCTAAGGTCTTACCAATTCATTTATCAGCCTATTGACTTCCGATTTTTGCCCCCAAATAAGCCCTCCTGTATTTCAGTTATGTAAACTATATGCCAATTTCAAAGCACTTGGATGACTTACTAACTGTTCGTTCTGGGCTACAGTCACGGCCTTCTGCTCTTCTGAGGCATTCACACTCAGTTTCAGTTCCTCCAGCTCTTCTTTTAACAGATTTGTTCTCATAATAGCCTGGTGGGCACTGTGGGGGTGGAGGGGAAGGCCATGAGCAAAACCTCAAATATAACCGTCAAAGACACTGAGTAAAGCCAAGGGCTATTTTGGGACCCCAGTTGAAAACCACTAAAGGCTTAAACCAGATGCCCACAATAGTAAAAATATACCCATGATCTTTCACAGTCCCTGGAAAAGGAAGGAATTTGGAGGAAGCAGAGGGTGGGGAAGGGAGAATACAGGGAAAATCAACAAATATGTCCCTGCAGCTAAAGATTTAGAGGATCCCTTTGAAATCTGTCATTGACTGAATCACATGGTTCTTTCCTCCTACTAAGAAGATGTAATATTAGTTAATATTAGTTAATGCTATTACACAAATATTTATTGAGTGATACCATGTTCCAGGTGCTGTACCCTGCGTGGAGGCTACCATGGTGGACAAGAGAGACATGATCTTTGCCTTTATAGAGCTTACAGACACTGAGGGAGATGCCAACCAAACAAATAATTCCCGACAGTCTCTATATGATATGTTCTATAAAGAAGTTTATCATGGCATTATTTATCATAGCAAAGCATTGGAAACAACCGAAATATCCACCAACAGGAAATCAATTAAATGAATTATGTTAATCTTTATCATGGAATTACCTATTTGTATCTCCCACTAGATTATAAACTGTTCTCTGAGGGCCTCAAAGAAGATACAATTGTTTTCATTACTAAGAAATTACATTGAGCATACAACACATATTTATTGAGCTGCAACTCTGTGACAGGCATTGTATTATATTAGGCATTGAAAAAAGGCAAAAGTGGCCAAAAGGTGAGAACTCTACCTACCCGGAGTTTAGAGCCTAGTAAACAGATAATCATAATCACAATGCAACATGCTAAGAACCAAAAGAAACAAAGGTTTCCGGCTTACAGGCAACTAAAAGGAAGCTAGCATTATTCTGCAGTAGATATTCTGCTAGGCACAAGGGTAACCAGGGTGAATAAGACATAGTTCCTTCCATCAACAAGGTCATAGGTAATATAAAAGACAAATTGTACTATGATGGGACCACTGCACAATATCAAAAACATGCTGTGACAGCCCAAAGGAGACAGAGGCTCTTCGTGAAGGATTAGGGGAAGGAGAAAAGAGAATGATACATGGTTTAATTTTGTAGATAATGACACTCTAGCTGCCAATCCAGATTCCCCAACCTTTCTGTCCATTCTGTGATTTACCTAATTCCTTTCTAATACATTTCTTGATGGCTTAAATTAACCAGAGTCAGCTTCTAGTGCTTGCAAACAATAATGCTGACCAGCACATTCATCCAAAGCAGTTTTGTTAAAGAAACATTGAATAATTATACTTGAATTAAGTAATAAATAAACCCATTGTGGAATGGAGAGAACTTGAGATAAGCATTTTTTTTTTATTATTTTATAAGATTGGTTTAGAGGCTGGACTAGACAAGGTCAAGAGCTTTGAGGGTGAGAATGCTTTAGTGACACCTATGTCCACTCAAAATCTCATGCACAAATGTTCACAGCAGTATTATTCACAACAGCCTAAAAGTGGAAATAACCCAAATGTCCATCATCTGAAGAATGGATAAACAAAATGCAGTATTATCCACACAATGGGATATTATTGAACCATGAAAAAGAACGAGGTTGTAACACATGGTACAACATGGGTGAACCTTAAAAAAATTATGCTAAGTGAAATAAACCAGACACAAAAGGCCACATATTATATAATTCCGTGTTTATGAAATGTCCAGAATAGGCTAATCTATAGAGACAGAAAGGAGACTAGTGGTTGCCAGGGGCTGAGGGATGGGGTAGGAAATTCAGTGGCTGCTAATGGGGATGGGGTTTCTTTTTGGAATGATGAAAATGTTCTGAAATTGGATGACGGTGATAATTGCACAGCCTTAGAATATACTTAAAAACACTGAATTATATATTTTAAAAGAATGAATGTTATGCTTTGTGACTATCTCTAGTCCATCGCCGTAACCACTCAGCCACGACTACAGATGCCTATGTGACTATCTCAATTAAAAAAAAGATCTAAAAGAAAAAAGAACTGAAAGCCCCCAACATGCAGTGCCCCTCCATGGCTCACCTTTTAATCTGAAGGCGTAATTCAGCACAGTCCTGTGATAACTGGCTGTTAGTTTCCTCCAAAGTTTCTAATGCCAACTTAAACTTATTATTTTCCTCTTCCAATTTCTGCTTGTTGAAATGCAGGTCTGCTACATAGGTAATCAAATCAGACACCTCTCTGCAGGTGGAAGGATGGATGAGAGTAATCTACAACGTCTCTAATCCCTTCCAATCAAAATAAGGCATGCGGGTAAGCCCAAACAGGCTTAAATATTCTTGTAAGAGTTTCTGCTTTGCCCTCATCTGTCATCATAAACATAATTCATGTATACAATAAATAGTTATGCAAATATTTATTACAATAGCATCAAAGATTTTTTCCAAAATTGCCAGGTATTCATCATTTGCCAGTTGTGAAATCAACTGCCACAGCTTTTGTTTATTCCTTTCCACATCACTCTCAACATCTGCCTCCTTCTACACTGAAGAAGTTCCTATTTCTGCCTGCAATATGGGAAGATCCTGAAATAAATGAACACTCTTGGCAAATTTCAGTAGGCCTTTAGGAAACAATTCCTGGAGTCTTGGGTTTGTAGCCTGTGGCTTACAATTTAGTGCTCATCTTTCCTGGTATTTTGCATGGCTTATTAATGATTGCGAATTGTCACTGTTGCCCTGACACTAGTTCATGAACCGACTGAGGGTCTGGACTGTGCGTTTCTTGGCATCTCAAGGCTCCTTTCCTATGTTACTATCTTATCCCAGTGCTTAGCCAAGTTGGGTAAGTGGTTCCTACTCTGCCTTTTTGCAGGGATAAACTTGAAGTGGCAAAGATAAAATAAGGGAAATGCAGAATCACCTCTCTTTAATATCTAAAACTTACAAATTTAGTGGAAAACAGCTTTTCTTATTTGTGCCTATAAGGTTCTATTAAAGAAGTACTTTCAAAATCACCTCCAAAAGAACTTAAGGTCAGTATCATAATCCTATTTCAAATGGAACTTGTTTTCTATAGAAAACACTATGAAGTCAATGAAGAAGGGTTTCACGAGTAAGCAAATGATTTTGGATTACTAGTCCTATAAAAATTTGTGTTGCTGGGTGCAGTGGCTCCTGCCTGTAATCCCAGCACTCTGGGAAGCTGAGGAGGGAGCATTACTTGAGCTCAGGGGTTCAAGACCAGCCTGAGCAAGAGCGAGACCTGGTCTCTAACAAAAACAGAAAAAATTAGCTGGGCATGGTGGCTCGTGCCCATAGTTCTAGCTACTTGGGAGGCTGAGGCAGGAGGATTGCTTGAGCCCAGGAGTTTGAGGTTGCAGTGAGCTATGATGAGGCCACTGCACTCTACTCAGGGCAACACAGCAAGACTGTCTAAAAAAAACATTGTGTTCCTGGTGAAACTGGTTCTAATGCACATGACATAGAATAGTCAAGAATTTAAAATCAATTATGTTAGTTCTGCAAAAAAAAAAAAAGCTAAGTGACTTTATCAAACTGAAATATGTAGATTTGTGAAATAAAGAAAAATGAATAAGAAAAGTTGAGACACGTGAGGAAGCATTACAAGAAAGGACACTTACAAGACTCCTCTAGACGTGTCTCCACCCAAAGCCTCAAAGCTCCCCAATGTAGAATCTGTCCTACCTGTGGTCATCTTAACTGAAACACATACAAGAGCGTTATGAAAAATCACTTTCTCCAAACCACAAGAAAGCAGCAGAACAATCCTGAAGAGGCACATGTTTACTTGCTCCTCTTGATTGAATGCTGTCCCGTTGTTCAAAAACAGAGTCATCGATGCTGCTGCTCAATCTACTATTCACTCCTTCCCTGTAGCCAAAAAACAAAACCAGTGAACCAGGAATCTTCGCAAGAACAGTTTAATGCATATTTTCAGATGTTCTCTGTACTTTCATATTCAGGTATTTCTTTATGAGTTGTTTAAAACAACACTTATTCATTCAGCAACTATATGGAGCCCAAAACTGTGCTAGGTACTTAGAGCAATAGAAAAGAAACATAAGACGTTACCCTCCACTAGCCATGAACTGTCAACCTAATATGAAAAAAAAACACACACACAGAGCATATGATTAGGGGATGGGAGGTCTCAATGGATTAGGAAGTAGACATCATCTGGAGTGATAAATGGAGACTTATGGGGTGGTAAGTGCAGCCTTAAAGGATTGGGAAGGAAAGGCTGAACAACTAATACTTTGGGAAACACTGATGGTGGTGCTAGCATCCTCCCTTTCTCGTGGAGAACCAAGTAGCCCCTGGACTAATTGTACTTGCAGCATTTTACTTCTGAAATTTGGGGAATCCTGTGTGCAGGCTTTTTTTTTTTTTTTTTTTTTTTGAGACCGAATCTTGGTCCATTGCCTAGGCTAGAGTGCTATGGCATCAGCCTAGCTCACAGCGACCTCAAACTCTTGGGGCTCGAGTGATCCTCCTGTCTCAGCCTCCCAAGTAACTGGGACTACAGGTGTGTGCCGCCATGCCCAGCTAATTTTTTTTCTATTTTTAGTAGAGATGGGGTCTCGCTCTTGCTTAGGCTGGTCTTGAACTCCTGACTTCAAGCAATCCTCCTGCCTTGGCCTCCCAGAGTGCTAGGATTACAGGTGTGAGCCACCATGCCCAGCCTATAATTTGAGTTTTGTTACTTAATCTTTCTGAGCATCGAATCCTTAGCTTCTTTCTGGAGCAGCCACAAAATTCTACAGATTTGTGCTTACACCTCATTGGTTTCCAGTGTGAGACATCTGTCAGATTGCTGGCTGGGCAGAAACACTCACGTGGTGTTTCCATTATTCCTACAGACACACTCATCACCATTTCTGAGTTTCTGCTCCTATATTTTATATTTATACCTCCTGTGTTTCTTCCATTATATTTGTTATACAAATAAGAGTTTTTATTTTGCTCTCACTCTTTATAAATGGATCATTGATACTTTTATCAAACTTATATATTTTAGAAATATTAAAAAATTCATAAGAGAACAAAAAATTAAAACCATCATGTGGATCATTATGACAGATCATTTTGGCATTTACTCTTCCCAACTTTTTCCTTGACAAAAATGAAATTATATTACCTATAGAAACCTATTTATTTTAAATAAATACATATGACCATTTATCTTGTCAAATATGTATCTAAGTATTATTTTGAATGATTATTTAGGATTCCAGGGCATGGAAGTACTATAATTTGTCCAGTTTTAAATATTTAGATTGCTTCTATTTTTCACTATCAGAAACTGCCTTCTATATAAATATTAGAGCATATAATTATTTTTCTTAAACTTACATTGTCACTCAAAGAGACTGCATATTTTTAAGGATTTGATACTATTCCTAAATTTACTTTTTAAAACACTATGCCAACTTGTACTATTACCAATATATAAGAGGGTTTATTTTTCCATCCTTATCCCCACTTATCCCCACCATGACACAGCATAGAGTTATTCTTTTAAATCTCTGTTAAACTCATGAACAGGCCGGGCGCAGTGGCTCACGCCTATAATCCTAGCACTATGGGAGGCCGAGGCAGGAGGATCGCTCAAGGTCAGGAGTTCGAAACCAGCCTGAGCAAGAGCGAGACCCCGTCTCTACTAAAAAATAGAAAGAAAGAAATTGGCCAACTAAAAATATATAGAAAAAATTAGCTGAGCATAGTGGCACATGCCTGTAGTCCCAGCTACTCCGGAGGCTGAGGCAGGAGGATCGCTTGAGTCCAAGAGTTTGAGGTTGCTGTGAGCTAGGCTGATGCCATGGCACTCTAGCCTGGGCAACAGAGTGAGACTCTGTCTCAAAAAAAACCCCAAAAAACAAAAAAGCTCATGGACAAAAAGGGTACATTCTCTTTATATGCATTTTTTGATTACTAATAAGATTATGTATTTTTATATATTTATCTTGTCTTCATTATTCATCTGTGTATGATGAATAAACATACATTTTTTGTTCATCAAAAAATGGTGTTTTTGATGAACAAACACCATTTCAGTCATATTTTCTTAAGTCATCTATACATGCTAAGCCTGCCAGAAATCTAGCAAATTTTTCTATGCTTTGGGTTTGACGTTTTCTTTAAGCAAATCCCTAGTATGTATCGGCTGATAGCTGGAGCTCGGTGGCTGAGTGGGAGGCAGGAATTAGGTTTCCTGGGAAAGAAGACATATGTCTCCCGTATCCGCCAGGGGCACGTGGGACCATGGGTGCCGTTCTCTTTCTCTACCTTTTTTTCCAATTCCCTTATCCTTTCTTTTTGCCCTTAGCCTCCCTGCATTCTAGGCTTCCAAATTACATTCACTGACTAGCTCCACTGGCCTTAAAAGGGAGTTCATTTTTGAATTTAAATTCATTTGCAGATTTGATCGTCAGTATCAATAATGCACTGGACTCTGATGCCAGCTCAATTCTTTGTGAGAACATAAGAATATGTGCTCCCCACTCATCGTAAGAAATGAATGTTATCAGAATTAACGTATTAGAGGAGTGGTTCCCACAGCGTGTCCACTCCCCACTATCAGCATTACTGGGAAACTTATGAGAATGCAAATTATCAGGTTTCACCCCAGACCTACTGAATCCTGGTGGTAGGGCCCAGCAAGCAGGTTCAACATCATTCAGGTGCTTGCAACGCATGCCAAAGCAGGAGAAGCACCGGACCACAGCATTTTCATCAACAGAAAACAGTGATTAGCATCAGTTATAATCCACTGTTAAAACAGAACCTTAAAATGGATCCCGCTGGGACTCTGATTACCATTTGTTTCTATAGCAAGCCATCCATTCTTTCATGAGGGCCTGGAAAGTTTCCAGATCCACATGGGGGTCTCTCTTCTCAGGATCCAGCACGTTCCACAGCTCCTCAAGGCCACTGTCTTCAGAATCTTGGCTATGTGTTTGTCTCAGGTAATCCATTATTTTGGCCACTCCGACTGAGCCTTAGGAAGAAAAAGGGAAATTAGTTTTCAAAGATGGAGAAAGATGTACTTTTAACAAGTGAGGTGCTTAACTCTTACGTCTCCTGGATCCTAGAAACATGCCATACAACCTTCCTGTCCAGCTGGCATGGTATAGCAGACCACTGGCTTTGGGCTAGAGTCCAATGGACCTAGTGTCAAATCTCGGCTCTGATAATTACCAGCTGTGTGGCTTTGGGGGAAAAAATCTGAGCCTCTCAGCTTCTTTGTCCATAAGATGTGAATGATGATGTCTATCATATGGAGTTGTTGTGAGGTTTAAATATCGATGATATACGTAATCAATAATCACTTACGGGAGGTGATCAAAATGGCACTGTATGTTTTCTCTCATTCTTTTCTTAAAAAGCACTCAGTGAAGGAAGTTTTTTCTTTGCTCTACATAAAATTTCCATCTCAAGTAAAAACTTCAACTTTTTTTTTTTTTACAGGAGATGAGGGAGTCTATTCTTAGATACGATCAGTCCTACTATCAGATTCAGAAATTAAAATCACCCAGACTACATTAGTAATGGACACACTAATCTTCTTTAAACATAAGACTTCTCTCTTACTCCCAACTAAAGCCTGCTTTGGGCTGGCTGCTTGCCAACGAGAGGAAAAAATAAGTAGAAGGTTGACAATGTGGATGCGAGAGTGGAGGGTCTTCCCTTGAGGAAGTAAGGATAGAACATAAGAAAAAAATAGGTCTCGTGATCAGGAAGAGGAGCTAATTGTAAAGGAGACTGAATAACTTCAAAGGGAATAATGATTTAATGGAACATGTCATTTAAATGTGATAGTAAGTATTAGAAAGAGAAATAAAATGACCAATTATTCAGAGAGATTATTTTATTCTTTATTTTTAGTAGAACTGGGAAGAAAGCTAGACTACCAAAGGAACATATTTATTGCATTTTCCTTCACTAAAACTCTAAACCCTCTATCATATCCCTCAAAACTAGAAAGGCCTCCCATGATGGTTAATTTATGTGTCAACTTGACTGAGCCACAGGGTGCCCAGATATTTGGTCAAACATTATTTTGGGTGTCTCTGTGAGGGTGTTTTTGGATGAGATTAACATTTAAGTCTGTAGACAGAGTAAAACAGATTGTTCTCCCTAATGTGGGTGGGCCTCATCCAATCAGTTGAAGGCCTGACTAGAATGAAAAAGCTGACCTTCCCCCTAGTGACAGAGAATTCTTCCTGCCTGGCTGCCCTCAAACTGGGACATTGGATTTTTTCTGCCTTCAGACTCAACTGAAATGTTGGCTCTTCCCTCATCTCGAGCCTGTTGGCTTTTAGACTGGAACTATATTATTATCAGTACACCTGCTTCTCAGGGCTTAGGACTTAGAATAGAACCAATCATTGGCTCTCCTGAATCCCCAGCTTGCGGACTCACCCTGCAGATCTTGGGACTTGCCTGCTTCCATAATCATATGACTCAGTTTGTTATAAAAAATTTCTTTAGATATAGAGATGTAGATATATCTAGATATATATATATAGATATAGATATATCCCACTGGAGAACCCTAATACACATCCCATTGTCCTTCAGTGAAGCTTTCTTATTTTCTTCAGAGAAATCATTTCTTAAATCCTATCCAAGCAGAGAAGCTTCTGGAAACAAATAAGCCCCACTCATGCTAGAGCTGTAATTAAGAGTGCATGCAAATATTTGCTACAAAAATGTTCATAACAGATGTTGTGAGTTAACAAAATTGTGGTGAGTTAAGCCGCCAAATTTTGGTAATTCATCAATAGAGAACTAATATAAGTAGTTTGGTATTATTACTCTGAAAGTATTGTGTATATATGAGTAAAGCAAATGATCATTTGTACTGGTGACATTGAGAACCAGGTGTCATTGGGTGAGAAAGGCAATTCAGTGATAAAAGAGAGACGTAAGAGACGTAAAAACACAGCAGTTCTAATCCTGTAACCCTTGCATTGGAAGGAAGACTATGAACTCACAATGCATTTTAGCTTCAACAAACGTTAGTACTTTCTATATCTAACCACTGCAAATGCCTAGAAACAACAACCACTCCTTATGCCCAGATTGGGCTCTCTATATAACATTTTCCATGAAAAGGTGCCATGGCTCCTTGAAGAAATAACTGATTCCGAGGCAGGAGTAGGAAATGTACAAGATAAGCCTAGAGAATTTTATAATACAAGGAAAAACAAGGAAGCTATTAAAAACTATGGGGCATGTGTCAAAAGTATTAGTACCTGGGACATCAGGCTGCACTAGGAAGTGAGGAAATGCCATAGAAAGAGGGGATATATCAGACAGATACAGGAGCCAGCTTGAAGAGTATCCTGATGGCCAATACTGGGACAATTTGGCATCAAAATAAATAATGATAGCAACAATTAAAAACCACCAAATATAAGAGGAATCCAGAAATTCATAGTAATAGTAATTAATTAGTAAGAAGGTAAAACCCTTATGGCAGATTGACAGGTAATAAATATAGCAAGAATGAGAGTGAAAGAAAAATTCCCATTTGGCAACCAGTATAGTATCATCATGATTGATTCAGGCAAGAAATATCAATGGATGCTAAAAGAGTGAATAAAAGTTTAATGAGAACAAGGATACTCATATACACACAATGTATCTTCCTATACAATGCTTATTAACTACAAAGGAAAAAATGGTAACTTCACAAGGGAGAAACCTGGCAGACACCACACTAACCAAATGATCAAAGCTAAAAGTCCTGACATATCCTACTGAGGACACACCATCACTTCTGTAGTATGCCTGCCAAAAATGAATAACTGAATCTAATCAAGAGGAAATATCAGACATTACACAAAGTAATTGGTCTATACTCTTCAAAAAAGTTAAGGTCAAAAAGACAATGAATCTGCCGGGTGCGGTGGCTCACGCCTGTAATCCTAGCACTCTGGGAGGCCGAGGCAGGAGGATTACTCAAGGTCAGCAGTTCGAAACCAGCCTGAGCAAGAGCAAGACCCCGTCTCTATTAATAATAGAAAGAAATTAGTTGGACAACTAAATATATATAGAAAAAATTAGCTGGGCATGGTGGCACATGCCTGTAGTCCCAGCTACTCGGGAGGCTGAGGCAGAAGGATTGCTTGAGCCCAGGAGTTTGAGGTTGCTGTGAGCTAGGCTGACGCCATGGCACTCACTCTAGCCCAGGCAACAGAGTGAGACTCTGTCTCATAAAAAAAAAAAAAAAAAAATTACAATGGATAAAATACATCAAATTCGTTAAAGTCATGAATTCAAAGTGACGCACAAAACTTCGCTGGTCATCTTTGAAGGATGCTACAGGGACCAATTTATTATTTGCAAACTGGTTGATAAAGGGACCCAGTCAAGCTTTTATCCTGCGTCTCCTTCAGGACACAAGACACAGAATACCCAAATAGTTGACAAAGCAGAGTGGAATTTCCCTTTATAGATACATTCCAGCTGGTAAATTAGAAAGGAATGATAGAATATTACCATTTGCAACACCTAATGAAAGAATAGATATCTAGGCCTTCATCATCAACCTTTGCCTTCTGATGAAAACACATAACACTATGCAGAATTCTTGACCCCCAGAAAAGCAAAAAACAAACAAAAAACCCTCAAAGTTTTATCTGATTAAACCTCTACACATAGGAGACAGAGAAACAGGTTAAATGTTCAAACAAACATACAATCACCAAATTTCAGTTTATGGGAAACTACAAAAGAACCAGTTTCTTTAACATAAAATGCCAAAAAGGGAGATGGAAAGGGAACATAGAAATAAAGCAGAAAATCAATTGTAATGAGCAAACCTTTCTTGGGTATTGATTTGAACAATAAAACTATTTAAGAAAAAACAATATATATATTACACCAATGAGAAATTTTGAACACTGACAAGATATTTGATAATATTAGGAAAGTATATTACTTTTTCAGTTGTAATAAGGACATTGAAGTTGTGTTTAAAATCAGTCATTATCTCTTAGAAATATGTACTGAAATATTTACAGATGACATAAAGTGATATCTGGGACGTACCTCGAAATAATCCAAGGTAGAGGAAAATGAGTGGGGTTGAAATGAGACATGAGTGGTTATAACACATATATAAGGGTTCATCATACTATTCTCTCTACTCCTGTATTTGGAATGTTCTATAATAAAAAAATTTTAATCCAAATAAAACAAAACCATATTGACAGAGGAAATTGTGTAAAGATACGCCACAAATCACTAACAATGGTTACTCAGGGAAATAGGACTACCGATGACTTTCTTTCCCTCTTCTGCTTATTAATATATCATGAGTTGTATTACAATGAGTGTGAATTATTTACATACTAAAACTTACTTGCAGAAATTTTAAAAAGAACACATCTCCAAAAAATACAGAAGGGAAAATCTAAAATTAACTAAAAATTTTGAGTTAAACTTGTATATAGTGGTTTTATATATTGAAAATATATACTGAGTGTGGGGAAACACCTATGCCATGTAAGTAGTTCCAATGAATGCTTACAGCTGGCAAGTCAGCTGCTAAGCTCAATAAAATCATTCAAGTCACTGTTAAAAAAAATGCAAAATAGGTACAAAGAAATTATAAAGAAATAGCCAAGACCTAAATAGCCAGTCTTATTCCCAAATTACATTATATCCACCAGATGCATAGACACAGATACAGAGACACCCCTTACCCAAAACCATTTCCCTTTTTCTCGCAATAGAAAGTACAGATGACTTGGTTAGTACCACCAAACGTAAAGCAGGTAACTTTCGACTTACCTTTGTGTTTTGGGTCACACGCATAAAAAATACTTGTGAGCACCTCTTCTTCACGGGCCCTGTTGGTGCTGTCTGTTACATCTTTGCCATCATCAGCTCCCTGTTTCCATCCTAGTAGAAGAAAAAGTTGGCAAATCCAGATACTTTTCTGGGCTATAAGGATGAATTTCCATTTTGGGGGCTTAACTTTAACAAGAAAACCTATTTTAATAAACAGTCACCCACAAGACTGGTTACTTAACTTTAATGGATCAGCAAAAAAGTAGTTTTGAAAGGTTTCTTATTATTCATTTTTTCTTTTACAAGTTTTTGAGGTTTTTTTGAGACAGGGTCTTGCTCTGTTGACCTGGGTAGAGTGCAGTGGCATCATCATAGCTCACTGCAACCTCAAACTCCTGGCCTCAAGTGAACCTCCTGCCTCAGCCTCCAGAGTAGCTGGGACTATAGGTGTGAATCACCGTGCCTGGCTAATTTTTTCTATTTTTTGTACAGATGAGTTATCACTTTGTTGCTGAAGCGGGTCTTGAACTCCTGACCTCAAGGGATCCTCTCACCTTGGCCTCTCAAAGTGCTAGGATTATAGATGAGGGCCACTGTGTCTGGCCTTACTTTATAAGTTTTATAACTTATAGGTGTGGGGGGGAGAGATGGAGAGAGAAATGCACTTTTTTGCCCTTAACTATTAAAAGTGTCCTATGAAAAAGCAACTAGCATAACACAAACAGGAATATTTTTTAAGAAAAACAGAAAGCAGAAACTAGCTCTACAGATAACGTGTCATTTTACATTGTTTTGTTTTTCAGTGCCTATTACATATGGGAATCTTGCAATCTTCTAAGCAGAGTTCCCTACATTTCAATTGGCCTGCAAAACTCACCTGCACCCCTGGCCCTTGTCCTTGGCTCCTACAATGGAACCCGCGCTTCATTACATGTTTGTTTGACTCTTATACAAAGAAATGCTAAACGGTCATTTCAGCAAGACACCTGAGAACTGTATGAAGTTTAACTCCCCTGTATCTAGGTATTCTCATCATGACGTTCTAATTTGGCCTGGAGAAAGTCTGTTTGCAGGTCAGCAGAGAAATATCACATGATTATGATTATAAATATAATCCAGAATTTCTATCAGGTTTTTAATTGGAAGCATTGAAAATACTTACATTTTACACATAAGATTTTCTTTTAACGTGGCAGAGTGGGGGAAGGAAACAAACATGGTTAAAACAGAAAAGGAAAGATGGATGCTTCCATTCTAACTTTAATAATGTGGATTTGTTTTTTTCAGTTCAGGTATTTTAAATGCAGATATGCTTATTGCTCTACTGGGAGAACAAACATTAAAAGACCAATATTTACCATCTTCATTCAGAGATAATTTCTTTACCACTGAATCCTGAGGATCAAAACATTCAGAGCTTCGACAAAAGTTGGAATCAAAGTCAAGTGTCAAGGTACCAAAATTATTTTCACTACGATAGGTATTCAAATCCTTATTCAAGAAGAACTCCCCTTTTCTGATCTGTGACATCAAAGAGGCATAATTCTTGTTGCTCTCTGACCTTGGCTTTGAGATGTTCTCAGAACTTGTGAGAATAACAGAGTATGTCTCAGGGGAGCTAAGGGGAGCAATGGATGGGGTTCCTGGAGATATTATTTGAGGAGCTGAAATGAAGGTGCCAACTTTCTCAGAACTTGACAAACGAGAGTCCGGCACAGGAACGTGAGCAGCAGCCAGTTTCCTCAGTACCTCTTCAAAATTTTTCTTGGTGTTGGTCTGTGGACTGTCAAAACTGCTAGATTGGTATTTGATTATCTGTCGAATTGGATTTGAAATTGCTTCTCCCCTTCGGATGGCTCTGATTTTTCTACAAATGCTTTCCACTGGGTTATGCCGCTTCTCAGGGACCTTCCTTGCAGAGGCCATTGGTGACTTTCCTCCAATTACACAGACGAAGTGGCTAAAGTACAGGCAAAAGTAGATACGTATTTAAAAGTTAGCGTTGCCCTAACGATAATTTAGCAACAGGCAATTTATTCCCAGATCAACTTTGGAGGGCTCAAGACCAGATGCTCAATTGCTTTAAGCAACTTTCCATGCATTTAACTTTGGCAATCAAAATTCTAGAAAAGATGGGCCGGATGCGGTGGCTCATGCCTGAAATCCTAGCACTCTGGGAGGTCGAGGTGGGCTGATTGCTCAAGGTCAGGAGTTCGAGACCAGCCTGAGCAAGAGTGAGACCCCATCTCTACTAAAAATAGAAAGAAATTAGCTGGACAACTAAAAACATATTAAAAAAATTAGCGGGGCGTGGTGGCACATGCCTGCAGTCCCAGCTACTTGGGAGGCTGAGGCAGGGGATCGCTTGAGCCCAGGAGTTTGAGGTTGCTGTGAGCTAGGCTGATGCCATGGCACTCTAGGCCAGGCAACAGAGTGAGACTGTCTCAAACATTAAATAAATAAATACTCTAGGCAAAGAGTAACAATCATTTGAATAGGTACAACCAAATAGTTGAATAGTTATGAAAGTATTAGTTTTGAAAGTTATGATTTTTAGGACCCTGACAAAAATTTCTATAGATTTTTCTTAAATCCCCTAATAAAGAATGAATGAGAAATAAGGAAATTTTAAAAGAGCTATAATTGAAGGGGTACCTAGAACAACAAAGAAGAAGAAGATACTCAGAATCCTCTCAATCTGGCTTCATTTTACTTTAATATGATGACCATCCGCTCCAGCCAATGAAGTTTCCACTATCCTTTACTACTTAGGACCATCTCTCAACCTTTATGTTGTCTCCTGACAATAAATACCCTCTTTTCCATCTATGCAAGGCTTATCTTTCAATGTGTAGCCTAAAACACATTCCTCTGTTAGAATTCTGGAATCAGTTTATACTCACTGGACTCAAATCTTTCTGATTTTTCCTAGGATTTATAATTATACTGCATACTTTGTCATTTAATTAAATGTTGTCTTTTATTCTTGGATTGTTCCAAATGTGTGTGCATGTTGTCGCCTCAAAAATGCTTTTAATTCTTGCATTCAAATGCCATGATGTGATTCTTTTCTAGATCATAATTCTAGATCAATACATAATTGTTGGCACAACTACTAATCCGCGCTTATATAGAATACCTATAATTACCAGGCTTGTGGCCATACCCCCGCGCTGCTGTGATTTTTGGCTCCCAACTACATTCAGCTATCACTTTTTCTGGAGAATTACACCCTTGTCTAAACAAGAGCTGCTTGATTGCTGGAGTGGGAAGGTGGAAGTGAAATAGTAATGACAGAAGAGAATTTGCTCCTGAAGACAACGCACTCCAAATCCACAGGTAACTATGGAAGTGACTTAGCAGGAACACATCTGACTTCCCCATGTCAAGCAAAGGGCCTTATCAAAGACTGGTTAAGTATCTGTCTGGGCTTTCAATTTGAGTTCACTGTTTCTCCCTTCTAGAGCCAGAGAATTAAGGGACAAGGTTGGGTATGGGGCTAATGGATGCCCTGGAGCTGGAACCCCAGACTCCCAAACCCTGTCTACCCATGTCACTGAACAACAGCGTGGTGTGCTGTTCAAACCACAAGGCAAGGCCTCACTTTGTAGGCATTTGTAACCGACCCGGATTAACGTTCCTAGTGTACAAGACACACATTTGTACTTGCTTTTCCAAAGCATTTTTCTCCTTCTACCATCTGTCTTCTAAACTTCTATGACTCACCTAAGTGAGCCCTGCTTGGTGGATGATAAGCTAAACCTTACGAAGAGTACACTTAAGGCACGGGCTCTTCATGAGCTAACAAAGCTTCACAAGATTAACTTGTTTTGCTTTTCTAATATAAAGCATAACATTTGTGGGAGTTCAATTAATAAGATGGAGTGATAAAGATTTCAAAATCTGTGCCACCTTCTCCGTATATGGCTTGGAAATACCTCCTGTCTCTTCTGTCTAAACCTCTTAACCTCTTTTTTAGTTTTAGATCCTGGTGGAAAAGATCAGCTGCAGTCTGCCAGAATACTTAAACATACAAGTCTAACTTGCTTTGTATTGTACAATAACTGCCTTTGAAAAAGCATTAACTGAAAATTAAAAACAGAGTGAATTGTACTAGGAGAATCAGTTGCTTGAAGTCTTTTAAAAGGAATTTCCCCCTTATTTATCTGTTTTAGCTGATTGACTATTTACTGAGTAAAGATGATGCACTTGCAGAAATCCCAATGGCAAGTGCTTCTTTTGCTTTCAGGGTCTATGAACTCAGTTACATTTTGCATACTTTTAATATCCATTTCTTCAAGCAGTCAACCAATATTTATTAAATACCTGCTAAGTGCTAAGCCCTGTGCAGATACTGGGGATACAATGACGAATAAAACAAAACATCTGCTCTCTTAAAACTTGTAGTCTGTGGGAGATACAAACATGAACAAGTAAGCCACTAGGGTTGCCAGATTCAATCTAGAATGCCTAATAAAATTTTCATTTCAGATAAACAATGATAACTTTTTAGTATAAGTCTGTCCCAAATGTTGCATGGAACATACTTATACTAGAAAATTATTTGTTGTTTACTTGAAGTTCAAATTTCAATGGGTGTCTTTTGTTTTTATTATCTAAATCTGGCAACCCTAAAGCCCACCAATAAATAATTTACTCACATAGCCAGGAACTGTGATAGCCTATAATAGATTATCCCAGTTTGGAAGTGAGTGCAGGGAAAAACTTAGGGGCATCTATTATGTGTCATGCACTATGCATAATACTATACAAATTGTTAGCTAAATGCAGGGTTAGAAACAGAACATTTTAAAGTGGAACTATAAATATGCTATAGGAATTTCTACTTGGATTCACATGAGCTAAATGTGAAGTAAAATAATGTTAGAGATTTCCCATGCTGCTTATTTCACTAATCTTATTGTTTAATCCCTATTGATTGAATATGCTTTACTATTCTTGATTAAGAATCTTAGTCCCATTATTATTGCCTGAACTGTCTTGTTATATATAGTCAAAGCTCTTGAATCCACGCTTTTCAGCCTGATCCAAAACTATAATGCAACAATTAAAAGCCTCTGATCATGCATGGCAACAGTACAGGGTGGGGAACCTGTGGCCTTGGGGCCATGTGTACTCTTCTGGATCCTTGAGTGTGGCCTTTTGACCGAATCCAAATTTTACAGAACAAATCCGTTTAATAAAGGGATTTGTTCTGTGAAGTTTGGATTCGGTCAAGGGACCGCACTCAGGGATCTAGAGGGCCACATCTGGCCTTGAGGCCACAGGTTCCCCATCCCAAAAATGTTATTGCAAAGAAAGTCATAACGTTTATACAGAGGTTCAAAAGCAGCATCCTTGAAAAAGCTGGCAGATTTCAGGGTGATTCAAAAGCCTCTTTAGAAAGCCTTCTGAATCAAATTCTAACTCACAAGAAGATTATGTTGACAATGTAATTATCTTTCCTTTACCATTTTTTTCCTTTACCACAATTTTTTTTCTCCCTTTACTAATGTTATTTCTTTTCTTTTCTTTTTTTTTTTTTTTTTTTTGAGACAGAGTCTCACTCTGTTGCCTAGGCTAGAGTGCCGTGGCATCAGCCTAGCTCACAGCAACCTCAGACTCCTGGGCTCAAGCCTCTCGAGTAGCTGAGACTACAGACGTGCACCACCATGCCCGGCTAATTTTTTCTATGTATTTTAGTTGGCCAATTAATTTCTTTCTATTTTTGGTAGAGACGGGGTCTCGCTCTTGCTCAGGCTGGTCTCAAACTCCTGAACTCAAATGATCCGCCCGCCTCAGCCTCCCAGAGTGCTAGGATTACAGGCGTGAGCCACCGCGCCCAGCCTACTAATGTTATTTCTTGAACATTGAACTTCCAAACCTTAGGTCAGGCAGGCAGATTTTTAAAATTATTCAATAATTGATTATGAAAGCCAGACAAATGTTTCATGGCTCACCTGAGCTCCACTTGGTAGTTTAATTAATGTAAAATCCTTAATTAATGCATGTAAAAAATCTAAATATACATGTAGATAGCAAACTAGAGAGTTATAACCAAGGGGTTCCTTTTGCCAAAACAGCCCTTCACTAATGATTAGATGCCACGAAACTCTTCATCAAAACATAAGAAGAAACATCTGTTCACTAAGATGTTCCTAGGAAACCCATCTTCAGGGAGCTCAGCTGGAGGGCAGACCATGGTTTTCCACTTAACCAGCGAATTTTATATTTGCCAGATTTAACTATTTTCAGTCTCTTTGTGACTAGTATTTTATGTTATAAAATAATAACACTTACTTTGTCCTGCCCTTTCTAGGATAGTTGATAGCAGCTGTCAATCAAAATGATTTGCAAACAAGTCCCAGATTTAGTAAATGCTCAGTGAGTTTGTCATCTGCAACCTTCCTGATTATTAGTAAATGCAAGCTGGTATAGACTAGAACCCTCTCCTCCCACCATTCACCTAACCTTGTTATATTAAGCTTTTTGGCTCGGTCACACCAAGCTTGTTATCAACATCTCTTATTGGAACAATTCCTGAAATAGCAGGGTAACACATATGCTTCTGAAAACTGCGTTCTTCTGTTTCACTTCTTATTGTATGAGGTCTGGTTTTCTTCTCACAGACCAGGAGAAGACCTACAACAAATCTCTGACTCCAGGAACTCAGGTGCCCCCATGTTCTTACAGTCCACAAAACTACCTTACTGCTTTCCACTAACTCACATTCCAGATGGCCAAGCCTGGAAACACCATTAAGGACTTTTTAAGTATCCAAAAGCCCCTTTGAAAACAATTCTGGGATTTGTGGGTGGTAAGAGCAACACTTCTGGGGAACCTAGCTTTAACACTCTCAGCGACTGATCTTTTTTCCCCTATTTTTTCAGTGGTTTTCTTTTCTAGATTGGTTTCAAATTTTCAATGAACTCCGTTGAACCTCTAAGATAGCCTGATAGTGGAGCTTTGTCTCATTTACTGCAGGCAAGTTGAGGTTGGGGTCGGGGTGAAGGGACAACAGGGCAGCTTACATCTGAGATTGCTTTTTCAGTTTACTATTTAGGGTGGTACTTTCTTGGCCTTAGCTGACTGACTAAGGGCCAGCGTCAGCCAAAACTGAATTATTTCCTTGGGGAAAACTCACCACCGTATTGGCACTTCACTCTACCAGCGCTCCAAGAACCATCTTCTGCAAACTGGGAAGAGAGAGCAGAGGCCCACAGATCAGAGGATGTGGGCGGAGCTCCTTTCTACAGGGCGGCTGGGTGAGGGGAAAGATAAAAGCTGGAGAGGAGGGAAGCCGCTGATCAGCTGCACCTGCCTGGGTTCCAGCCAAGATAATGAGAGCAGCGGTGCGAGCAGAAACACGTGGGAGGGGGGAGGATGACAGCTTTGGGTACAGGCCCCATTCTGGTTCACTCCCCACCACAGTAATAACAACAAAAAAGCTCACTCCCAATATGCTACCTCTAATTCTCTCTAGGATGAAGGAAAAGTCATTTTTTAAGTTGAATTTCATAAGTTGCTGTTGGGCCAAATGCTGTATGGTTTTTAAAACATTAATGAAATTGTCCCTGCCTTTTATGGGACCATATCTGGTTTGGGAGACACAGTATATAAATTATACAAAGTAAAATAATGAAACGATGAAGTACGTGATACGTAAATTAAGCTCCCTGGGAGGTCAGGATAGGGTAATTCAATGTAGGTTGAAAAGCGTTTATAAAGGAAGTGGTACATCGCTGGGCTTTAAATAATAAGCCATTTTGGGTAGCTGGGCGCTTGGGCAAAGCTGAGCAGTTGGGAGAGAGAGAGAAGGCACAGCGGGGAGACCAAGATTGATGTTTGGCATCACCCGGCAAGCGGTGTGGTGGAGCCGGGAGGTAGGTGGGCAGATGCGAAGCAGCGAAAAAGGTGTGAGTTTGGAAGGTAGGACAGGCCAGATTCAGAAATGAATGAAATCTTCTCCAATGCCGTTTCCCATCCAAGGAAACACTATTCGGCTGAGACAGCATTTGATCTTAAAAACAGAAGACAATATACAATAAAACAAACAAACGGAAAAGCAAACCAGGATCAGGGCTCTAAACACAGAGCCCAATGCCCCCAAACTGGAACATTTTGTCATCAAACTGGCAGTTTTGTGTAATACCCTCCAGGCTTCTCTAGCCGGACCACTTATGGTCCCTGTCCTTATGTTTCACAGACATTAACAGAGGTGATTTCCTACTTCTCTATTTTCTCTCTCCCCTGCTCCACCTAGGGCACTCTGAAAATCTAATTTGGGGACATCTAAATCTTTATGTATGCTCTTCTCATTAGGTGAAAAGAAAGGGGAGTCAAGTAGTTAATAGTTGGGGCTCTGGGTTTAAGTGATCTCAGTTCAAATCCTAGCTCTGCAGCTTGCTGGCTTTGTGACCTTCGATAGATGGCGTAACTCTCTGTGCCTCAGTTTCTCCATCTGTAAAACTGTGTCAATATCATGCAATGACCTCCTGGGTGTGCTGCAGGGGTTAAATGAGATAATACATGCACGACCCACAGAACCTCGCAGCATGTTCTGAGTACTCAGTAACGTTAGGTGTTACCACACACTGTCTGAAAGTCCTTTAATTTGTCCCGGTATTAGACGTCCTCTTAAAGCACCAAATGGCACCTAGAAAGAAATGACCAGTTAGCCTATTCCTCTCATGAGACTTGCTCTGTTTAATTTCCCATGAAATGCGCTATCATAAAAATCCATGATCTGCTTATCAATCCACAGATACCGAAACTAGCAACACCCAGAGAGATTTCCCTCCTAGTCATAAGGGAAGCCAGTAGCAGAGCCAGAAATAATATTCAAATTCTGAACTCACTAGACCATATCACCTGTCTGACAAATCATACTCTTACTTCCTGCTTCCAATGAGTGTATCATAACTGAAGTTTCTCTGGGCAGTAAAGTGAATAACATGAACTGTAAATTCCTAGGGATCTATAATGAGTTGCATCAACACGTGATTTCATTATTTATCTAATATTGCCCTCATTATAGTTTTCAGAGAGACCCGCAATGCAGGGCTCTGCCCACCGGGGGGAACGACCAAGGAAAAGAGCAGACCCGGGACCACAAAGGCAAGTGGGTGACTCTTGTACCTGCTGCAAAGCACCCAGCAACATGCAGTCTCTACTGAAACAGCTTTTCCAACTCTGAACACTTGTTTAGTTAATGCGGAAACAAGTACAAAGGGATCAAATGCAGACCCGATAAAAAGAAAGCCAAGACAGGGGTTCATGTTTTAGACACACTGCAGGTAGAGTTGGTAACATAGTTGTTACTTGCCACGTAACCACGTAACCTGAAAGCAACTCATTAGATAACCTGTAAAGGATACCAATCCCAGCCTTCGAATGGCATTTCAAGGAAATTAAATCTTATCATGTAAATAGGTCAAAAAATCTATTTAAATAACATGTCCCCTTCTCTCTAATACAATCTTCAATATTGTTAGATTATCAAGCTTTAAATATAGGTTGGATCTCTAGGGTTAATCTCTGGTTGATCCAGTGAAGTCATTCTGTCTAACCAAATATAAATGGAGGTGGGAGGGTGTTGCAATTTAGAGTCACTACTAGAAGACAGGGAGGAAAGAAAGAAAGGAAACCAGATAGTGGAATCCTCCTCTAATATATGCATGGACAAACATACTTTTTTTTTCTCTCAAAACCTACTCAATGGGACTGGGTACAGTAGCTCACACCTGTAATCCCAGCAATTTGGGAGGCCAAGGTGGGAGGATTGCTTAAGGGTAGGAATTTGAGACCAGCCTGGGCAACATAGCAAGATCCCATCTCTACAAAAAAAAAACAAAAACAGAAAAATTAGCCAGGTGTGGTGGCGTGTGCCTGCAGTTCCAGCTACTCTGGAGGCTGAGACGGAAGGATCATTTGAGCCCAGGAGCTGAAGGTTAACTGTGAGCTATGATCACACCACTGCACTCCAGCCTGGGAGACACAGCAAGACTCTGTCTCAAAAAGTGAAGAAAAAAGTGCCATCTATTTTCTAAAGGACTTTGATATACACTCAGAGATTCTTACATTACACAAAGGGTGTAACACCTCCCTTAATTTCTAATATTTTGTCTTTATTTTTAAACTCCGTGTAATCTTTCCTTCTGGTTAAGAACTTGCAGCTAATTCGAAGAAAGAGATTCGACCAAAAGAAAAAAAGCAACTCTACAAACTTTCATTTTAAAATTTTAACAGCTGTTGCCAAATTGGTTTCCACAGAGGTTGTACCAATTGACAATCTCTCCAGCAATCCGCGAGGCTGTGTGCGTCCCCACGCCCTGACGAACACAATGTGCTGATCTCCCGCCAATCTGATAGGTGAAATATGGTATCCAGTCATTTTAATTTGCATTTCTCTCACTATGAATATGGTTTTGCGTGTTTAAAGCCATTTGTATTTCCATTTCTATGTTCTGTTTGTTCATATTCTTTGGTCATTTTTCAGTAAGGGCTTGATTTTATCCATTTCAACAGCTTTTAATATATTATGAGATTTACTTCTTTGTAATATGCATTATAGGTACATTTTTACCATGTGTCATTTATATTTTTTGTTTATGGTATTTTTTTGTTTTTTTGGTTTTTTTTGAGACAGAGTCTCACTTTGTTGCCCTGGCTAGAGTTTTTTTTTTTTTTTTTTTTTTTTTTTTTGAGATCAAGTCTTGCTCTATTCCCTGGGCTAGAGTGCCATGGAGTCAGGCTAGTTCACAGCAACCTCAAACTCCTGGGCTCAAGCAATCCTCCTGCCTCAGCCTCCCGAGTAGCTGGGACTACAGGCATGAGCCACCACGCCCGGCTAATTTTTTCTATATGTTTTTAGTTGTCCAGCTAATTTCTTTCTATTTTTAGTAGAGATGAGTCTCACTCTTGCTCAGGCTGGTCTTGAACTCCTGATCTTGAGCAATCCTCCCGCCTTGGCCTCCCAGAGTGCTAGGATTACAGGCGTGAACCATCACGCCCAGCCCAGATTTTTTTTTTAATATAGTCAAATTGCAATCTTCTTTCATGCAGCTTTTGAGTTTGTCTTAGCCTTAGAAAAAGCTTTCTGGCTCCAGAATTATAAAAACATTCTCCTATGTGTTTTTCTAGTGTTTTTATGATTCTATACATTTGAAATTAATTTTAGTGTTTAGAGAAATGGTACTCCACCTTCATTATTTTGCAGGTGGCTACCTGGTTTTCTCTAGGAAATTACCCTACTGATATACTTGCACATATTTACAAAGAAAAATGTAAAAACACATTTATTATAGTATCCTTTGGAATGACAAAATATTTAAAACAACCTTAGCATCTTTCAACAGAGTACTGGTTACATAAATTGTAGTTCATTTACACACTGGACTAAAATATAGTTGTTTAAAAGAAAGAGGTTCTAACAGTACTGATATGTAATCCCAAAATTATGTGGTTAAGTTATAAATCAACCCTATGCTGAAGAACAGTGCTTACATTATTTCTGATTAAAACAAAACAACCAAACAAAATAGAAAAAACCATATGATGCAAACACAAAACAAAACGCACATACACATAAATACAGAAGAAACTGGAGACAATAATAACCCCTGGAGGGAAAAGTGGGGAGCTAAAGAACAAAGGTAGAAGAGAGATTTAATTATTTCTGCCTATTTTTTTGCTCCACATTCATATACAGTATCACCTATTTAAATAAATGAATAAAGAAAAAAATAGATTTTTAAAACTCAAGTTATTATGTGTTAGTGACTGATTCAGTATCTCATAATGTAGATTTGTAAGATACTGTCATTTACAATATTGAAATTTGCCCTTTGGTTAAGCAAAACTTTGTACATGTGTGAAAATGTGGATAAGTAGCGCCCTCTGCTGGTAAATAGTTGAAATTCAGTGACCCCACAAATCATTAATAAACCTACCTATGACTTAATCTTAGGTTCAAGTTTGTGGTCACTAGTGTGTGTTTGAACGGTGTATCATAAGAATGATAATATTTTGTATTACCATTTTTAAAACATAAATTAATTTTCTATATTTCTTTGTAATTTTCTAAAGTTACAAAAGCTACACATTTTGGTAGCAGTCCACAATTCTAGTGTTTTAATTGTTGTCTGGGTACAGAACTCTGCTTTTGATCATGTGGGAACATTGAGGATAAAATAACTATTTTTAACAATAGTTATCACCAATTTGTATAAAAGTAAGCATGACTGAGTATGTTTGTCAGTCTGTTTATTTTCATCATGTTCGTCACCATTATAATTCATTCGTTCAACAAACAGAGAGTACTTGGTGTGTTCCCTGTCTATCCCTAGAACTCGTGCTAGGGATAGACAGTGAACACAATAGGCAAACTTTTTGCTCTCATAAAGCTTACTTCCCATGACAGGAGAAAGAAAGTTACATAATAGCCAAAAAAAAAAAAAAAATAGTATGTTATGGACTTGACAAATGCTAAAGAAAGAAAAATAAAGAGAATATGAAGAGTGATTTTGGAGGAAGGCTTGCAGTTGTAGATGGGGTAGCCAAGGAAGGGCTCACCAGAAGGTATACTTGAATAAAGACCTGAGGAAGGGAAGGAGGCAGGCAGAGGATACCTGAGGAAATGCATCCTGGCAGAAGGAAGAGCAAGTGCAAAGGGCCTGAGGGTGCACGTTTGCCTGACATATCCAAGAAACAGCAAGGAGGCCAGTGTGGCTGGAAAGACATAAATATAGAGGAGAGTAGTTGGAAATGAGGTCAGAGCACAAAGGGGAGGGGAGCAAATTGTACAGGATCTTGGCCTTGTAGAAGGACATTGGCTTTTGCTCTCAGGGAGATGGGAAACCACGGAAGGTTTCTAAGCAGAGCAGAGATGTTCTCTGAATAAATGAATGAAGTGATGGGAGTCAAGGACAGAAATAGTACCGCAGCATTGGTGGTATAGTGGTTAGCGTAGCTGCCTCCCAAGGACAGAAATAGTGAGACTAATTAGACATTTATAGCAATAATCCAGGAGGAGAAAAGATGACAAGAAGTCACGGATAGTTGGATGTAGATAGAGACTGTTAGAGAAGGCAGGACATGCTGGCAGACAAAATGTGGTACGAGAGTAATAGAGGAATAAAGAAGAACTTCAAGATTGCGACCCGACGCACACTGTCTGGGTGGGCACACTTGTAGCTCTGACTCGAGTGGTACAAATGCAATATAGGTAAACATTTGTACCCCTGTAAAACTTTGGAAAAAGAAAAAAAGATTGTAACCTGAGAAACTGTAGAAATGTAGCCACCATTGATTGAGACGGTTTGGAGGGAGGGAGGGATACCAGGAACTCAGTCTTAGAATATTGAGTTTGAGATTTAGAAAATGGCGGAATAGGAGTGCCCTCCTGGCTCTCTGCTCTCAGAGTCGGAGGTGAAATAGGCAGACTACTGCACGCGAGTGAACTCCACTTCTACAGGACCACCTCTACGAATCTACAGAGAACCATCGTGGGACACAGGACCTCAGTGGAAAACAGAGGTGAATCGGAAAACTTCTCGCGAAGTAGAGAGACTGT